>WYDE02160197.1:0-11070 GCA_009867175.2 Adela reaumurella | reverse complement strand
TCATCTTTTAAATCACTCTACACAATAAGCTTACTAGCATCTTGAGTTTCCACCGCACCTCTTCTAACTCCTACCCCCCACCAGTGTTGGGCTACCTCGGAGGAAAAAAATTATCAAAAATGTTGCCCAAAATGTATGGTTGGGCAGGACTATTGTGGATTGTGTTACCTAAATATTGATTTTCCGTGCAAAACATATTCACTCATGCGCCCTGCGGCTAAATATAGCCGTTTCACGTAAATTCCCGTGTACCCACGCGGCTAGCTATATTTGGCTGCTTTGACTACCTCACGTTTGGTGAATAACTTTGTACAGGAAAGTTCTCAGTATGGATGATTGGAGCTGAGTTGTTAGTGGGAGGATATACAGGACTATTACATGTTATAATTAAAATAAATTTAGAATAATTATTTACATAAGTGGGTACTAAAAGTAAAAATATCTTTTTATGATGAGTTTGGCGAAAAAAGTGTTATTTTTTTTATTTCCAAAGGTCGTACACATTTAACCCTTTGGCAGTTCGATGTACGGTTCGATGCGTGTATAATGGCACGCGCGTGCCATTATACACGCGCGCACAACCGTATTTCGTCGCTCAGTCGCGGCGAGCATTTGCTCCGCCGCCGCTCTCGATATTCTGTAATATCTCGGCCATCGCCTAACCTATCCGTGCAAACTAAACTTCTTTCTACAGCTGACTTATCTTACTATGTACAGTTTGCAAGATGTCGGGGTCAAAATCAGTTGTGAACAGGAAATTTATCCATCAAAAAGAAATCCTAATTTTTGGTTGAGTTTAGAGTATTTTTGTACTCAAGTTCCGTCTCTTCTTCAATGCATGTTTTATATCTATGGTATCGTAGAAAAGCCGTCGTTCTAAATGAGACTTACACATAAGTATTGCCAAATGTGTTAGTCTAGACTGGCTCATATTCAACCTCAGGTAACTTTTTATACATTTTAATTTGAAGCCACTGACACACAGATCGTTAGGAAAAATCGAATACTCAGAGATAGATTCAGCAGAGATTCTAAAAAGTCCCATTTTACAATAAAACGCAGCAGTTTCAAAGTTGTACAATGTTCTGCCTCTCGCAATGTTATACTGGCCGCTTCTAAATGACGTCACAATCTTCCGATTTCTGATATGATATTTTCATCACAAAACTCGTCATATGTTTTTGTTATATTTTAAACTACTACTACTCTGACAAGTTCTTCTTCTGTTGCATAGAGCAAATTTTTTGGTTGTATAGCTCCAAAAGTTACGAGGATATTATCCATCGCACTGTATCGATGGTCAAGTTCCTTATAAAATCGATCGAGACATTCGAACATACCTCTCTGAATCTCTTCAGTCAATGTCAGACCAGCATCTTTGGCGTCTTCTCCAGGAAACAGTTTACGAATTTTCCTTATTCCCCTTCTCTCCATTGAAATTTCCAATAGCTCACACTTTTCAGTAGAGTAAGAAATGGCCCGCTGCACCATTTTGTTGCGTTGGTTTTGGAGAAAAAGTTTGAGAGCTTTAATTTTGGTCACACATTTCTCCAGTTTTAATCCAGAAGTCTGTAAATACCACTGTGGTTCACTTCTTCCAAAATTTCACACATAAACGCAAGATGACACAAAAAACTCAAGTCACATAGGAGCTGGTAACAGTGTGAATGCTGCTCCTCTTGTATCGACATTATATTTATTGGGATCACACATTAATTCGAGCGTGGAGACCCCTTCTCAAAATTGTTCTTTATAGGTTTTATAGCGTTGTGATGTGCACTCCATCTTGTTTCTCCTAGTCTTTTAACAGATACACCTACACTAATCATCAGAATTTTCCATCTAGATGTTGATGTTGAAAAAAATGTGCATACTATCTCTGAAGTTACTTTATTCAGTCAGTCAGTTAAGTGCATTAAATTTACATTATTGGGTACATAGTATGGTTAGTATTTTGCAATGTACACGGTGTTTCAAAATGGGTGTTAAAATTAAGGCTAGTTAAGACACCTAGCCTTAATATAGCCATATTTCATATTATGAAAAACCTCTTTGAAAACTTCCGGCTCTTCTCGCGGCGACTTTATCGGATTGTCCGATGTTTCGAACAGAGCGTCCTGTTCATGGTCACGGAGACATCCGCTAGCTACGAAACGTATTGTATGACAAAACCTTGTTCTACCACCTGTACATTCTGGGGCAAAAAAACTTTACCTTTTTTTTTTTTTATTGAAACTGACAGGGATAGCTAAATCACCTAATGCACCAGTTCTTCTGGTACCAGTGATGTCAGCCTAAACACATTAGTGCGTTATGTAGGTAGGTGCCATATCAGCTGCAAATGGGGTAATTTCATGATATTTTGAGTAGGAGATTTGTCAATTAAAGATTCATCACTCCTAGTAATTAACAGAAAAGCATAACGTCACTAGTTTCCTAACGGCGAGAGGGGGAGTCATTTGGCGTATTTCGGATTATAGAGTTGCTCGGATTAGCCTGAGTTCGGATTATTGAGGTTCTAATGTATTTCTAACAATAAATTATTTCATTTTCGACCTTCAATTTCAGAATGGAGTGCGAAGTGGACTGGAGCCGACTACCAACGCTGTGTGTGAGCGGTGTTTTGGAACGCCTGTGTTGCAGGGATGCACTGCTTGCATCGGCTACCTGTCGCTCGTGGCGATCAGCCCTCGGTCTGTACGCGGGAGAGCGGTAAGTGTTGAGATCAGTGTTTGTTATATATTTAGGCTGAAGAATGTGTGAAATTATTTTATATTTTATTTTTGATAGAATATTTATTAATGAAACAGTCTCTGCTTCTAAGAGACATGGCATGTTGAACATTTTCCTTCTAAGTACCCGTCTTTCGTCTCACTACAATACACAACAAATAATAATTATGCTGGCTGGTCAATGAATGTTTCACCAGATTTTTTCTATATCCAAAATTAAAACCACTTCCAAAAACTTACATCTCTTATTATTAGTACTTAGTATTTTACCTATACTCTAACAATACAAATGTGGTGTGGTGTGTAAAAGTTGATTGGAAGGGATTTCCTCCGGAAATAAGTCCGCCTAATGCTAAGCAGAAAAATAGATTTTTTTTTAGTTTTCGGCCGAAACGCACGTATATAGACCACAGAAGCAAAATCTTGAATTGCCTGATATTACGCCAGAAAGGCCTTGCCAAAAGATGTCACCAACACTCGATTCATCCTCTAAAACATTTGATTATTTACTATCATATCATTGTCTGGCTTTGTTACTGCCGACGCGGGAGATGAGGAGCGCAACACCTTCCTGTCAATAGTGGTATACGACTGAGTTAATACGCACTATTCTTTCTGGCCGTGCGTTCAGCCGTGTACGAGTTCATATGTAAAAAAAACGTTCGTACGTATTATAATCGATTTCGGTGATTAAAGTGACAAAATGCAGATTTGGTTGCGGAATTACTTTCGATGTGCAGCATGAGTATACAATTCCTTTCTATTCCTTCATACAATTTCCATATTTATATCACAGAAATCTGCGGAAACATTTGCACAGTGTACACAGTGCGTTCTAGCTCTAAACGTTGTTTAAAAAATGAAGACTACTAAAAGGATTAAACAACAGAAATATTTAAGATGAAATCTTGGGCATGTACTTTACTTTATATTTCTTACAATAATGCATGGACATTTTATCTTTAGTGCACCATTATCTGACCGAGTTTAACGTACACATTATATCTTAAGTGGACACTCAGTATGTTAGTTAAAGTGGTGATTGGACACGTAATGGAAGAATAGGAAGACTATTTACCCAGATAACATTCTTGTTCATGTGAAACGCTGAATTAATTTTTAATTCACGTACAGTTAGTTACTCTTATTCTGTTTTTGTGTTGTTAATGTTTTGTTTTTTTTTTTATAATTGGTAGTTTTATTTACTCTTATTTTGAATTTACTTTACAATTCACTTTCACTCACTTCAACATTATTTTTTCTTTGGCATGACGTTAAATATTATTAATCGTGTAGCGCATTATGCTGGTATCATGTTTATTCTATCATGTAAATGTAAGAGTCGAGTATTTTTCTTCTTATCATGTTACTGTTTGTGTTACCTACTGAAATAAAATAAAAAATGAAATAGTAAAACTGAAATAAATAAAAACTCGCTGTAATATGCTGACACGATGAAGGAAGGTGTTGAGATAAGCTTGCAATGGCTTCAGCTAAACATATCCGGGCCCATTGGCAGTAGCGGAGGGTGTCCATTGAGGACGGAACCACCGGGCAGCCGCTCAAGACTCCATCATGCACTACGAAATCTACAGGGTTTTTTCCGTAAATTTTGGTTTTACATAGTTTGAAGTTGTCGTTGTCCATTTGACACGCATGTGACATACATCCTTTGCTTCATCCAATATCGTACATCCCTTTATACATGCGCCCCGAATTCGGGTGTTGCGAACTTGCCGTTTCTGCTGCTGCTGCGAAGTTGCCCCTTTCGTAAAAGGTTACCTATTTGGCCTGGTATGTTCCCTTACGGCAGCTCCGTTTGACCCTTCCTTCCACATTTGCTTCATATATTTGTTTATTCATTCTCTCACCATCCATTCTCTCCGTGTCCAATCCAAGCCATCTAAGGATACCTTTCTCTATCCTTGTCACTCCGTCTTCTTTCAATCCACATTTTTATCGAACACATTCTATCGTCATCTTTCAAAGATAAACCACATATTCTTTTCAATTACCGCATTTCAACTGCATTTATTCAACTTTAATGTCACTTCTGCAGAACGCTGATTGCTATTATGAATAGCCATTCTTACCGTGGAACTAATCACCCGACTTCTAAGAATAATATTAAAACTTCCGGATTAATTCACGCTAATACCTTTGGAATGAAAGTGTATAATGAAATAGTACTCATATCAATTAGAGAGGTGTATCAATCAAGTCCATCATATCAAGTCCAGTAGTGGTGTATTAAAAAACCTGTAGAGATTACACAATGCAATGTAAAAATATTGTACTGGACAGGGAATCGCTGAAGCTGATCGCACACGAGTCACACTACAAGCGCAACACGGTGCTTGCTCAGATTTTCCGCAAGCGAGTCAAGAAAGTCATTGTGATCCTCCAATGTCGCGGTAGCGAGCTCGAGAAGTTCGTCCACTTTATACTCATGAGGTGTGTATATGTGATGTACATATTTATAGTCGCATACGAGTCACACTACAAAACGCAACACGGTGCATGCTCAGATCTTCCACAAGTGAATCAAGAAGCTTATTGTAGTTCTCCAATGTCGCGATAGTGAGCTCGAGGAGTTCGTCCACTTTATGCTCATGAGGTGTGTATCTGATGTACATATTTGTAGTCGCACACAAGTTACACTACAAGCGCAACTTTGTGATCGCTCAGATCTTCTGCGAGTGACTCGAGAAGCTCATTATAGTCTCCCAATATCAGGAGCGGTAACCAGCTCGAGAAATTCAATCACTTTATACTAATGTGGTTTCATTTCTCACACCCGAGGACCATTGTCAACTTTAAACTTGCGCATTTTTAGCTCTAATGAAATTCTAAAGAGTCATTAATCATCTAAGGTTTCTCGTGTGTAAGAAATAAAACTTGTGGACAGAATGTTGGTAGAATGCCTGGTGGTGATGTTGACCGTTCACCACCATACATTTAGCATAGTGGCGCGACCGGCCAACATCCACACCAGGAAATCTATGTCTGATGTCTGTGGATAATGAGAAAAGGAGTAGAGGGAATACAACAGTGGCACACATTTATGTACATACACGTAGACAACGCAAACAATGTTTCTTTATTTTTAATGGAAACTGTGATATATCTGGAAAAATTTGAAAAATATATCAAAGTCGATCAAAATTAAAACGCATCTGAACCCACATTCACAAACATCAGTCATCGTCGTAGATGATTAATATACAAAATAGCACTGTTTACGCATTAAAAACCTCTTAAACTAATATTTTAATATGGACAAAACGGAAGCATATACACACCGTACAAATCCCGCCAAATTACTCCGTGGCATGACAATTCTAGCCAGGGTTGCCAGAATTCTTTGTTGTTATAATTAAACTGGCAAAATGGTAAAGAATGTTAAATGTTTTTATGGATCATGAATTCACATTATACATTAAAGTATAAAATACGAAAGGAAATGAGATATTGGTGTGTGCCGATCCGTAGGATCCTTTTAGCAGAAAGTCTTCAAGTGTAATTTCTGCCGCAGGTTCTGCGAAGCGCGGGCACTGGAGGGCATAGAGTTCATCGCTACAACACAGTACTTGCGGTTTGAAGAGCAGTCCACTATAGAAACTCTAAGGAAGTAAGTGCATTCGTTTATTTATTTTTATAAGGAGCAGCTGGAGCTAATGTGTTAATTTCTCAGCTAATGCTTTATTTCTTTATTTGTTGTTTTTTAGGGTTCCGTTCAAAATTGGAAACCCTTTTAGCGAAGAAATTTCGTCCGTGTGTCAGTCTTTCTGTCTGTCCGATTTCCGAAGAACTCGAGAAATACTGGACCGATCAAGTTGAAATGTTCGCTAGAATACGTAAAATTATCATGCAATTAATGAACAAATCTAAAGCTACGAAATAATTCAGTGCTGGTATTGTTAGAAAGCATTTTACGAGTAGTTTTCATATATATGTGTTTTCGTAGATATATCATGCATTTTAATTGTCAATATTATTTAAATTCCGTCAAAGTCTGAACTAACTCTGCCCCCCCCCCCCCTTCCTCTATTTTCTAAAGTTTCGATCACACAAAAATTAAACTTCTAATAAGTTTATAAGTGCATACCTGAAACTATTTCAAGGTAATTCGTGAAGTAGTTTAAGAGTGATATGTGAAATTATAACGGCATAAAAACCAATGTGGAGAAACTGAAAGAAGTTACCTTCCGCCATTTGGAATTTTGATATTTGACGTTTCAAGTTTCAAAGCTGACAGCATTGTCCAAGGAACATAATCAGTCGACTCAGTCAGTAAAGGTGGTAGCGACCAGAATGACGAGGCTATTTGCTAGAGCTGTAAAATAGCAATGACTTTCCCACTCTAGCAATATAGCCTCGTCCATCTGGTCGGGCTAACTTGTCAGGTAGCCACCTTCAGGCAGAGATTTTTGCAATTTTTTATTTTGACGTTTGACAGTTTTCATAACGGTTTGATGATAACCGTAGTTTGAACCAAATTTAAAACTTTTCTGCTTATTTTTCCTGTTTATTTATTTTTTTCCATACATGTTTGAATGGAAACGGCATCATTATTAGTCCGTCAGGTACTAAAGTTTCTTATTTAGCTGGGCGTCTCATTCTTATCCTTTATATATGAATGCAATTGTTTTCACAGTACGATAACCACACCTCTGCTGCATAGCCAGCGTCACAGCGTCCGTCGCATCGTTCTTCACGGCTGCGGCAGCCTTCTTCCAGTCGCGCTCCAAGATCCTGTAAGTCATCTCTACATATTTATGCACAAAATTATGGTACTTCATTAACCCACTAGCTCAGTTCGACCGCAGCTGTACTCGGCAGCATGCTAGTATCGGCTGTACGGGCGTCGTGCCGTAAGGCGAGAAGGGCCGGTTGAATGTTTGAGTTTTATTTTAATTTGACACATATTTTCATAGGAGATATAGGTATTGAATGAAAGAAGAAAGAATCACAAACTCAACCCTTTTACTGCTTATATTTCTTTCTGCTCCTATTTCTAGCTTATACTGAATGCACCTCACAATCTTCTACCTATGACAAGTTCAAAATACATAATTCCGGTGAGAAACCACCAAGCCATTTTAAAAATATTTACTATGGAAAGGTATACCACGTGAGGTCTCTTTTAGAACGAGGTATTTTTACGACTACCATAGATATAAAACATGCAGTGAAGAAGAGACTGAACTAGAGTACAAAAATACTCTAAAATCAACCAAATATTAGGAATTTTGTTTTCATGGCAAAATTCCTGTTCGCAACTAATTTTTCCCCGAAATATTGCGAACTGTACATAGCAAGATGAGTCAGCTGTAGAAAGAAGTTTAGTTTGCGCGAATAGTTTAAGAGATGACCCGAGATATTACAGAGTCTCGAGAGCGGTGGGAGCGAATGCGCCATTGCTATTCCACATGCATCAAATAGCCAAAGGGTTAAGATAGTACAATCACCCAAAGAAAAGAAAATTTGGGAAAGAAGAGGACATAGTCCATATGATATTGTTGTAATATACCTGGAATAGGCTATTTTACTGTTCTGGAAAACCTATCAACTAACCTGTCGATATGTTATGAGTATTATTTGGGTGTACACCAGGAATCACTGCGATTTATTAGTTTTTTAAATAATATATTCAATTCCATGAAAGAACATTTTAATATTTACATGTTCCCAAGTCACGTGATCAAAAATGCCAATGACGTCAACAGGAATACATACATTGCAGTGATGTCAGAGATGACCTATTCAGGTACTAGAACAAAAGTATTGGCAGTGCCAGTGAAATTATTCTATTCTGCCAACACCGACGCTAAGCTCATATATGGTAAGAGTTTCAATTAGAACATTCTATAGAATATAGATTGGTAGAGAGAGAGGGATGTTGAGAGCGGGATTGGTGGTTTCAGTGTCCAGTGTGTCAGTGTAGTCATCGTAGTCACCGTAGGCTAGCTGACAAAAAAGGTGAAGAGGGCTTGAAGCATAAAGCCGCATCCCCACTATGCCGAGCGGCATTTGCGCCCGGCAAAGCCGCTCGCTAAAGCCGAAACCGATGCACGTCTCCACACAGTACCAGTGGGGACGTGCCGGCGTGAAGACTGTGTGGTGAAAATGTGTGACGAAGACGACTTCCTCGTCGCTACCGCTGCATTATTACTCCATATTAAACAACAATACTTTAAAACGAACAGAAAAAAAAAACAGAAACAAGGCGATAGGCAAGTGCAAAGCCGCGCGACACGTCCACACTTGTGCGTCGGCACTGTGCCGATTGATCCGGACCGGCCTCGTTCGGTTTCGAATCGGCAGGCCGCGCGGCCTCGTGTGCCGTGTGGGTGCAACCCGCGCGGCACGTCTTGACTTGTTCTGCTTTGTCGAGCGGCTCTGCCGATCGGCATAGTGGGGATGCGCCATAATGCATGCTGGAGCACTGAGAGGCCGCTCGCTAGTCCTTACCTCGATGAACACCCTCCTCAACTGTCAATGCGTCCGGATATGTTCGGTGAAGCCATTGCAAGCTCAGTTCAACACCTGCTTTGAAGTGTATAATAATCACACAAGGAATATTTTGAAACACATTGGAAATTAGTAGAATAGCCTAATGAACTGAGACAAAAGTACTAAGAGACCTAAAAACTTGGAGATGACCATGCCAAATGTGTTCTCATAATGGATGCTTTTGTGATGACAGGAGGAGTCGCTGGCGTACTGCAACCTGCGTTGCTTAGCCGCCACTAGCGTCAGGCGGCGCATGGCGCTACTTCCCGTGCATCCGTTCATGTTCTCATCACTACAGGTAACTTTGTTATTTTATTATGTATTAATATAAAATTAATTCTTTTTATTCTGCGATTGTGGATGCGGTGAGAACTGCCGCGTCAGAAACCTATGCGATAAAGAAAACTACCTATAAACGTATAATCGGGTGGAATCACCACGTACACGAACTGCATGAACTTGCTCGCCAACATTTTAAACTTTGGGTCCTGCAGGGAAAGCCGTCACAAGGTAAATGCTATGACGACATGCGCTTTAGTAAAAATAAACTACGGAATAAAATTAGATGGTGTCAGAAAAATGAAGAGCGTATAAAAATGGACATTATTGCACGAAGCAGAGCAAAAAATGATTTCAAAAATTTCTGGAAATTAAGCAAAGTTAAGACGGGTTCAAATATTCCGACAATGGTAAGTGGTATGCAGAATAAAAAAGAAATCGCTAATATGTTTGTTACACATTTTAAAGTTGACAACTCGAAGAGCATGAGAGCACCGACGATTGAGCCGGATTTAGCCGCCGCAGATTCTGTCGATGGCACTGCCAAATATGTTGCTTCGAGTGCTGAAACAGCTGTCTGTAAGGGGTCTTTGCACTGCTGGCATGGTGACAACAAACCTCTTCCTATGTTAGCACGTACGGGTATACGTTTTACTAGTCAAGAAGTAAAACTAGCAGTACGTAAAATGAAAAAAGGTAAGTCACCTGGCCACGATGCCCTCAGTGTTGAGCACCTGCAGTACGCCGGCCCTGCTCTGTTTGATGCGCTGTCTAAACTGTATAATCAGTGCATCGCGCATGGGTACCTGCCGCCGGGTTTTATGAAGACGATTGTCGTTCCCGTGATGAAGAACAGGACTGGTGACATTTCAAGCCCATCTAACTATAGACCAATCTCGTTGGCGACAATTGTCTCCAAAGTATTTGAGAGGCTCCTCCAACCACATTTGCACCAGCACATGAACCTTCATGCTGCTCAGTTCGGTTTTCGGCCTGGCTTGTCAACAGACATGGCAATACTATCTCTCAAAGAAACAGTAAAATACTATGTAAATAGAAAAACGACAGTGTACGCCTGCTTTTTAGACCTAAGCAAAGCTTTTGACACCATAATATATGAGAAGCTGTGGGAAAAGTTAAGGTTAGCAGGCGTGCCTGAAGAGTTAGTGTGTCTGTTGGCACATTGGTATGGAAGCCAGACAAATGCAGTGCGTTGGGGTGATGTTCTCTCTGACGAGTACCAACTGAACTGTGGCGTTAGACAAGGCGGGCTTACGTCACCGGACCTTTTCAACATCTACGTCAATGGGCTCATAGAGGAGCTCAGCAGCACCAGCGTTGGATGCCATCTTGGTGATATGTGCGTTAATAATATAAACTATGCGGATGACATGGTGCTGCTGAGCCCCTCTGTGAAGGGTCTCCGAAGGCTAGTCGCCATTTGCGAGCAGTATGCGGACCGGCACGGCCTGACATATAATGTTAAGAAAACTGAACTTGTAGTTTTCAGATCCGGTGCCGGACCAGAGAGTGTGCTCCCGGT
>WYDE02160086.1:0-11071 GCA_009867175.2 Adela reaumurella | reverse complement strand
TTATTTTTTTGTTGTGTCTACTTTATAAGTATTATTAAGAGAAAATAAATACATTTTTACTTTTTACTTTACTTTTACTTTTACTTGTATTTCAAAGGAAAAGGGCTTACAGCAGTATGCGTTTACAGACATTAAAACAATATTTAAAGGAAGTAATAACAGTTTCCTTACATTCCACATGATAAATGATAGTGACGATAAGCAAGAAGAAACTGCACAGTTTACTCCGCCGTCAAACATCTGATCTGATCCGTCAAATTAGCGAAGTTTGTTCAGCCAATCACAGTCCTTCCTTAAAATTACAGCAAGATTAAGCAACTAAACACCTTCACAGTACTGTCAAACTGTTCAATTTATAAATTCTTGAACGCTCTTATAAGTATTTCTGCTTCAGAAAGCTATGTTGCGAATTGGACAATTCACATTTAAGGACGAAATCCGGGATATCGCGGGCAAACGATGTATTCGTGTTGACGAGTGTCGGGAAGGTTGTAAAAAAATTGGAGAGGCGTATGTCCAGCAGTGGACGGCAAAACGATGATGATTATTGATATGACCAAGAAAAATAAAAAACAATCACCGTAATGTGTCCTCACACGTAAAACTAACGTGGGTTGTTAATTTATTTCCCACATCAGTAGAACACTCTACCTATTGTGTGAATCCCTGAAGATCACTAGTATGTTATGGCACGGGCCCGTGGTCAATGCTGTCAATGCTGCCACTCCCACCACTCTGCGCTAAACATTTGCGAATACATATCTTCCCCTCTCCTCACCTCCGCTCGTTTCAAGCCTCCCCGCCCGCCAGCCCACCTCGCCCACCCGTCCGCCCAACGCGGCATTGCTTGTAAATATCACGTATTTTCTGAAAAATTCCAACCAAACCGAACGTCCGCATTCTTTTTATTAATTTTATGAGAATACTCATTCAAATCTGGGGGTTGTGGTCGCATACCCGTTCTGTATGTGCGCATCCCATCCATAAAGCTGCCGATTCATTGGATTTCGTTATTATTTACTAACACAATTTTATTTTGTTATTTAAAAGTTTGTTAGCAACGTGCCGTGTGGGGCCGGTACTGTACCGTGTGGGGCCGGTACTGTACCGTGTGGGGCCGGTACTGTACCTTGTGGAACCGTTACTGTACCGTGTGGGGCCGGTACTTAAAAGAATGACCGCACTGCATCTCTTCCCATGCATCTCGTAAAAGGCGACTTAGGGATAAGGACAAGATGCCGTGCTAAAGGGCGACAGGCTCGCCACCTTGGCATGGTACTTCTACCCACTCATGCAGTAGGTGGTTCTTCGTGCCTTACATGTTGTTTGATATCTTGTACGAATAACTTGCGGAATATGGTGGTCGGTGTTGTACTGTAATTCCGGAGTTGTTGCAGCACAACACCGATTGCTCTGCTTACCCCGATTGTCGGGAATCAGAGTGAGTGATATGAATGGATGTATGTAACAAAGTTTTGTTTATTATAATTGTATGTATTTTTGAGTATACCTGCATTGTTCCACAGTTTACTTGTTCCAAGCTTCGATAGCGCTGATCGGACTCCATTATTATCAACGGGTAGGCTTACCATTCGTTACGGTTTGACAGGGTTAGTCCCGGTTTCAAAGTGCGCTCGTGTTCCGCGGGTTTAAGAAAATGCAAAAAACCTCGAAAAATTTACACCAGACTATTCAACGAAGACTCTCGTGAACAGCTGCGTCGTCGGTTCCGTGGGCACTGAAACTACCGGCGGGCATTTGGTGTAAATTTTAGTGATATTTCTAATTAATGAATTAATTAGGTATTTAATTAATTAATTATTTAATTAATTATTATTATTATGTGATATTTTTTCCGAAACAATTTGAAATTGAAGGAGATATGGAAAAGAGAGTGAAAGATGGAAATCAAGTGAATGGGGCATTGCACGCTATTATGAGCAGGCAGTTTATGTCCAATAGGGCACGTTTAGCTGTCCATGGTGGAGTGCTGGCCCCTACACTGATGTACGGGAGTGTAAGTTGGGTATGGTGGACGAAGCACGAAAGCAGAATAAATGCTGTGGAAATGCGCGCGTTGAGGAGTATGTGTGGATTCACAATGAAAGATAGATTGAGAAATTGGCTAGTGCGAGTGCGGCATGGTCTGACAGAAGATATGGTGACAAGGATTGAGAAAGGATGCTTCTATTGTCGGTCATGTTGGAAGAATGGAAGATAGAAGATTAAAACGAAAGACATTTTTGGAGCGAATGTAAGTGGAAGAGTCGGAAATGTTCGCCCTAGGCGCTCGTACCTAGAACAGGAACAGGAACAGGAGGGAAATATGTGGGCAGGGAGAGCGTTCCAGAGTTTACCTGTTCTGTAGATGAAAGATCTGCAATCCCTGCCAGGACGCGTAGTGCGAAGGTTGTAAGGGGACGGGGCGGGATGGCGTTAAACAGCTCCTCCGAGCGCTCCCAATGGAATAAGCGATAGAGCACACTTAGGGAGCCGACATCCCTACGAAGTTGCAGTGGTGCTAGATCGCGAGACACTTCAGGATCGTACGGCGCGACGCTGTATCGAGTCCGACGGCGCAAGTATGCCAGCAATTGTAAACAAATTATAAAATGTTTGCATTTAACTGGACTTGTTCAGGCGTAATCGTAATTTATTGAATAAATTTAATTTATTCAATAAATTTAATTTATTCAATAAATTTAATTTATTCAATAAATTAACCAATGTTTTTTTTTAAACCACATAACAGACGCAGCAAACCCTCCTCACATTTTTTTATTGCTGCCGTATCCCAATTACCGCCCGCCCCTACCTTTCTTCCATTCCCTTTACCACTTTCCCTTCTTCTTCCTTCGCCTTTTATCGCATTTGTCAAAGAGGGATCAGGCTTCTTCGAAAATATCTGAAATCAGCCTGTCAAATGTAGTAAAAGTCCTCCTTTGTAGAATATGCATGAATTTAAACAATGTAACGATAATCGTCTTGCACCAATCCTTTGGTACCTGACTCTTGTCTCCAGCATTCATAAAATCTTTAGAGTCGTTTATCAGTTAATAGACTGAAAAAAAACTTTAAAATATTTTATTAGAAAAATGTCATAAAAACGATCCTGTTTGAGTGGCAGAAAAATGTAAGCTTCTAAGTCAACCAAAAATGAAAAAAAGATACAGCGGTTTATGTCTCATATTTCACATTTTATACTCGCTAACTCACTCATCAAAACCTAGAGGGTTTTGGTACTATCCGTGGACCTAGAATCATGAAGATTGACACGAAGTGAGGTGCTCACGTTGGAGTGTCAAATTAGCCGAGCGGGCAAGAGCACGCCTCTCTAGCTTGAGGTGCAGTGAGCATCGGCCCACTGGAAGCAACATATTTATAACTTTAGAATTTGTGGTATAATTGCTGCTGACACCCCGGTGAACCAATACATCGTGACGAAACCCACAAACCCACGTCCAAGCCTGTTGGTTACTGTGAAAGTGTATGACTAAATTCTCTCGTATCATGTAAATGAGAAAAGCCTGTGTACCCTGTACTGGGAGAATAAAATGACTACAAAGGAGAAAGAATAAGGTGATCACAGCACGAATAAAGGAAAAAAAAGTTATATTAATAATTTATGATTTTATCATATAAAAGATAAAAATATATTTTCGGGATTACAACAAACTCATTCATCAAAACGTACAGGGTACTTCCCTTTGAACTAGAATCATGCAATTTGACACAAAGTAAGGTCTCACAGCACAAGTAAAGGAAAACATCAAAAAATCGTTAATTTGTACTTATGTCATATAAAAAAAAATTCTTACAGCAAACCACTTGACTCATCAAACGCATTTGACAAAAATCGTCGAGACTCAATTCCCAGAATGGATGAACTATATACTATATATAACTGTATATGACTATATATAAATGAAGGTCGGTCGAAGCAGCTATGAAACATAGTTCGTGTTTTCCGTCCAGTTCAGTGTAGCTGGCTGGAATTGAGGGAAGCGCTGACATGGTACCTACCTGCATAATTCACCAAGGTTTTTAGGCTGACATCACTGGCACCAGAAAACTGGTGCATTAGGTGATGTAGCCATCCGTGTCGGTTTCAATAAAAAAAAATAATAATTTCACCGCACAAATAATGCGGATGAAAGGTGGAACCGTAACACAAATAAAGAGAGATTATTTATTTTAAGAGAACGCTGTTTAGTGTTAAGCATTTGCCTTTTGTACCATATTTTTGAGTGTAATAAATGATACAATACAATACAAATAAACACGCTGCCAGAAACGAGACGACAATTCTAGTGGCATTGAATATGTTACTCGACGATACCGTTTTAACTGCTTTTTATATCGAACAGTGAAGCAGCACGGATAAGCACTAAAACCGAAACGAACAAAGACCAGCGTCCAAAATGATAACTTCTTAAGAGAAGCTCAATTACAATTAACTGTGGCAGAGATAACTGTAGGCCACTTTTTAGAAAAAAAAATATGATGGCCATTTTGTGTACCCACTAATGAAAGAGTTGTACGTCCACATATTTGTCAATATTTTTATTACTATTTATTGTTATATTAAAGTTTCACACACGAAGAGTACCCACTAATAATTAGAAAAATATTATAATAATTACCCACTAGCAGTTATTGCTAACGTAAACAAACATAACCATGGGCCATGTAAAACTGGTCGGAGTACGTTTTTATCCCCTTCTTTTATCCCCTTGTTCTTTTGTTTTTAATAATTGTGCATTTTTTTTTGCTTTTACGTCGTGCATTTGTTTTGTGTTCTAAATTTATTGTGAATTTTTCAATTCTTCTTTTTCTTATGTCAACTAAATTTCTTATTCTTTTGCGTTGCATTATAGTTATTAGGTCTTCATTGAAATATTTCTTTAGATATATATACTTTTAATTTTTAATTTAAAGGGCTAGGCTTAATTCAGGTTAGGTCAGGAGTGCCTACTCAACACATGCTGTGCATAGTCCTTTTTTCTCTTAATTGTTGTTGTGTATATACATTTATACTAGAAAATAAACACATTTTTACTTACTTACTTATTTTAAAAAAACATACGGTACATTGGCGGGAAAGAAGTAGAAAGGAGTGCATTCCACAGGTTGGCGACCCTCTAAATAAAAGATTCAAATTATCGATTTGGGTTATCCACAGAGTGTAGATGCATACCCAAACAATTGTGTGTGGAGCGATGGTAGAAAGGGGATCTCGAGATTCCGTAATATAAATAAGATTGGTGAAAAATATAGCGAGTAATAATAATAAAAAAAAAATTATATACATGTATAATATACGATTTAATGAAATAGGAAATAATTAAAAAAAAATATTTTGAATCAGTAGCTAATCAACAACTATAAGTTTGAAATTAAATTAAAAATTACTTGATTTTCCAATTTCGTAATTTTTATTGAAATTTATTCTACAAATAGGTTATCATTTTCTCGATACCACATTTTACACGCACAGATAAGTGTGAGAAACTTTGAAATACAATTTATGTGTGCCATCTTTATTGAAGCGTAATATAACTCACGATTCCCACCTGCCCGACCAAATCCCTCATGCGTAAGTGGAAAATTGCCTCCCGCCATGCAAACGTGCCCCCTTCCTCTCACCCGTCGTGCACACATTGATCCGGAGCTCACTGCATAGAACTCGGCAGGAAGGATCAATTGAGACAAGACGCAAGAGACACACCCAACCCGGAACCGCTTCGGATAAGTCCTCCCAATCATGCACCCCGTTGAAATATGCATGCCACTGCCTTATGGCGCCATTTTGATAGCATCCCTCTCATCCATAAGTAGGTATTTTATAATTCTTTTATAAACAAACTGTAACGACATACCCGTAAGTTATGGTTCTCAAAACTATCCACACAAAAGTAATCACTATCACAATAAACCTCTATTATTTTCTTTTTTCTCAGCTAGCTTATTTCTCATCCCACACATTTAAAAATTTTTTTCTGTTTTTTTTTCTTTTTTACTTTTTCTGCTATTCCTGTTTCTTTATTTTATTTTTTTTCTACTGTTCTTCTTAAAATAATTGGAATAAGCAGTGATACCAATAGTGATGAAATCATGTACTAACAATAGCTGTGGAAACCGTTCCAAACTGTATTTATTTATTCTTACTTGTACACGAAGACCGCGCTATTAACGCATTGTGTTTTATAATCATAAAAATGTGTACATAAAAAGTTAATTCTTTTACATATTGATAGAACTTTCAATTTTTTTTTGTAGATATATGTATATGCTCGCGTCACGTTCTCGAACCACCTTTTAATTGAGATATTCAATGGTTTAAAATTACAACGTACAATTACGTACAATATGTAAAAGAATTAACTTTTTATGTACACATTTTTATGATTATAAAACACAATATTTCAGTGTTAAAGACCGCGAGTCTTCGTGTACAAGTAAGAATAAATAAATAAAGGTTGGAACGGTTTCCACAGCTATTGTTAGTACATGATTTCATCACTACTGCAAGAACATTTTTTTTATAAATTACAACGTAAATCTACGCCAGATTTGTCATAACATACTTCACGATACTCCCGATGGACACTGCAAATTTTCCAGCGAAGTTTCTCCCCAGTTCTTCTAGGAATTTGAAAATTGGTGTGTGTCTAGCTATTCACATACTTCAAAATTTCAGCCCGATCAGCGGAACCATTTAGGAGTATTTTGGACGAACAAATTCGGACACAAAAATTTCTCCAACATAGTACAATTATGAACAAAAACTATGTGACTTTTTTTTAAAAGTAAATATTTTATAAATTAATTAGACATTGGCCAATTTAATGAAGGTGCCCATGTATGCGTTCCATAATTTTCATAAGTGAAGTATCGTACAGTGATCACAACGTACAAATGTGCTTTGGGGGTGTGGCTTCAGATGCTCGCATGCATTCACTCGCGGTCAGTTGTAGCGAGTGTGAAAGATAAGTGGAGTGTGGGGGAGGAGCATAATGGCCACATTTGTAAGTTGTGACTAGTGTACGTACATTGCTAACCTCTCAAGACTTTACACCGGAAATACAGACAAATTCGAGATCTCTTTCTGTCATATTGACGCCGACCTTGGAGAAAAAGGGACTTACCATATCAGTCTCTTTCGAGTGTAAGGGTTTGAAAGTACACGTGATGGATGACGTATGAAAATTTTTACTTAGTTAATACTCGTAATTATTATAAAATACGCGTACTTGCGAGCGCGTTGGGGCACGCGCGACCTACACTGGCGACCATGTACAAAGGCGAAGTGTGGGAAGAACACCCCTAGGTGGGACGACGGCATCAGGTACGTCGCGGGCAAACGATGGATTCGTGTTGCCGAGTGCCGGGAGGATTGGAAATACATTGGAGAGGCGTATGTCCAGCAGTGGACGGTTAAACGCTGATGGATGATGACGCGTACTTCAAGAAATAGCAGTCAGTGCATGATGAGCTCTTTTGTTCATTCGCCAACTTCAGGGCTGCCTATAGTCACTTGTGGTACTTTGACGTCACACTCTATGGTCACTGAGAACTTTTGGTACTGAGAAGTGCGTGGCATAACAAGTACCTACTCTTCCGCGATATAGATGTGTTAACTGTTACATCCGAAGACTAGAGTATGTGGTTATATCTATTGGGCAATGAAGAATCCGCACAGTAGAATAGAAGAACAATAGATCTCCATTATTTATATTATTTATTTATTTTGCAACCATTTTATTCGTCCCACTGCTGGGTACAAGCCTCGCTCATTTATATGACATGTGAGGATTTAGTAATACACTTCCCCAGTGACCAACCGGCTTGGAAGTGGGTTTCCTAACAATGTTTTAATTCAACGGAGTGTCAGCAGCTATTTTAGAACTAATAGTTATAAATATTTTGCTCCCAGTGGGGATCGAACCCACGGATTCCGCTTGAGAGGCGTGTTAATGTAACACTGTTTAACATTGATTAATTATTATGATTAATCTATGTTTTTTATTTGTATATTTTTTGTAACACATCTAATAAATATACTACATACATTTACATCATAACAATCAGGTAGGTACGTCTAAGTATCTACGAGTATTTGTAATACGTTCTTTTTTTTTATATTACGTAAGAAAGTAATTAAATTATTACTTTAATAATACCTAATTAGATAATTGTTAAGAATGTTTAGTAGAAGGTAGTAGTAATTTATTTTTATTATTTAATAAATCTGGTGTTACCTGAGAGGGCGGCCTGAATCTGCTTCACACAAAAGGGTAATAGCAGCGTCACAGACGACACCCCTCACGACCCCAAGATCTTACCGGCTTATTTCCAACATAAAGAAATCCGAGATTGCCGTAAATTCATGCAAACATGGTCTCCTCACATATTCATTTGAAGTTTCTCCGAAGGGAATCTTTCTCCCTCTGAGGCTTAAATTCAGCGTCTCATTTCATATCCCTTTAATAATATATGCAAACGGTTGGCGGCTCTCACGGCTTGGCGGCGTGGCCTACGCGGCACCCATTCTGTATGGAATGATGTGATCCTCTACGCACACATTACATGCTGCGCTACACCTTCTGTTTAACGGTCACGAGGGATCGGAGGTGTTTTACGCATCCTCGGGGAGTGCCTATAACTTCTTTGCGATTTATTCCTTGGACTTTTGAAGAAGGAGTTGGAAAAACGCGTGCAAAACAGCGCCAGTATTTACACTCATAAACCAAAGGTCGAGGGTCGGTAGCGAAGACGAATCCTTTTAGAAGGTTTTCGAATTATTTGTTTTTTCATTTAACGGGATAATCTTCTTCCGGCTTGTCCAGGTTCTCATAAAAGCATCCGGTGAAATGCAAAGAAAATTCTTTCGGAATTTAAAGAATGTGCAATGAATTATAAATCTCTACATTTTGAATGCTGTAAAATGATGAACATTCCACGTAAATATTTCATAAAGAAAATTCCGGAAGTCGAATGGGTCGCGCGCGACGGATGTCTGAATCGCCGCCGCGCCGCCTCCGCGCCGCTATCGTCGTCGACTCCGTCCTCGACGCCACCGCGCCGGACACGAATTGGGGCCACTATTCTAAAAACTGCCGCGCCTCTTTAAAACTGAAGACTGTACTTTTATTGTTCATTACATTAAAAGGAAAAAAACTTAAATGATTATAAGATACCTTTGTTGTTCGCCCGTCCGTCTGTCAGTCTGACAAGGCCTATTTTTCTAGAAATTAAAAGTTAAAATTTATATCAAATATTAAATGGTCTCATGGAGGTGTAAAAAACTTTAGGTTCTAAGACAACGAAATCAAATGATACCGTAATTTACACTCACTTATATTGATACTCATGCACCAACTCGGTTATCTAAACCTATAGGATACTTCGCTTGGCCAAAATCATGAAATTTAGCAAGAAAGAAGTTCTCGTAGGACAAGTAACCAAAAAATCCGAAATCAGATAATTTGTAGTTATAACAAAAATAAATATTTCTAGGGAACCCTAAGGGGGCGAACACTACTCGCACTTGACCTGTTTTTTTTAGTATTAAGTTCGTTCGTCTCTTGTCTAACGAGACTAACGAAATCCACGCATAAAATTAAATAAGCCCGCTCATCGCCTAGGCAGCCGGCGGCGGCGCGCGGCGGAGCGTACAGAATCACACCCCAGCCTATGCCAACGTAAATTATGAGAATTATGTGCTTCAGGTGATCTGCATCGCGTTCTGTTACATAATCCTCTTCTGGAAACCTTTAGGTAAAAATGTCGCCATGCGCGGACTTAGAGTGGTATGTGAAATAAATTTGGTTTTATTCGATTTTGAAGGAACAAATTTGCCTTCATATGGGGTCTTCAGGGGGTATGTAATTTCATCTAATGATAATATAACATTTAATAAATAATAAATTATTACCTAAACACACAATGTATACACAAAACTCTTACTTTATAAAAATTATATTTCATCGAGATCTGCTGGAGCCTTACCGCCCAGGGTACCAGGAACACTCGTCGCGTTACTCCTTTGCCGATTCGCCCGATCGATTCGCCGCTTCGCCCAAAAGTTTTCCCAGTTTATTTGAGAAACCTTCGTATCTGACGGACGACCATGGCCTCATAGTTTTCACGGCATGATGGAGCACTTTATACGGTTTTAACTCATTTGCATTAAATAATAATTTGTCATGCTATGGATTTCCAACAATTTTGTTTTCTGCATCTACAAGCTTGGTTGGGGTTTAAGTTTAGCATACATAGAATTACTTCTAATTCTAATTCTAATTGACAGACAATTACTTCGAATCTAGTGGTTCTACACTCGATATCGAGTATTCACTGGAAAATTCTCGTCGATTTCTTTCCTAAACATCATTCGATAATTGAGCTAGCAATATTTGAGTATAATTTTGGATTTTTTTAAAACAATTACCTAACTTGGAACACAGCACACTGTTTTAATTTATGTAGTTGGCTATGCTGCATGTGTGCTTTTTTCATAAAATAATTAAATATTAACTTCGTGTTAAATCCCAAATTGTCGGGGTAAGCAGAAGAAACGATGAAAAAAATTGTTTTATGAGCATAGCGGTGCGGGAATATGGTAAGTGCGCGTCACTGCTATTCGACGTTTCGACACCTTCTACGAGACCCATCTTAAAATCATATGATAATAGATAACTATTGCTGGAAAAGTAGGTGCTGGTCCTGTCAGTGATTTGCTTGCTGTGTGAGCGACCACTAGCTCTTAAAGACGGAACAAAAGAAGGACTCGAAACTCCGTGTAGCAGCGATGTAACCTAATTTATTAAATATGAATAACGGTGAGAAATTTAAAAGTACTCTAGATCGAACGATGTCGAACATAATTTGTGTCATGGTAAGCAGCAGTTGACCATAGGTGAAGAAAAAATAACAGCCCTCACTTACCAACCATATCTACCAAAAAAACATCACATGGGTCACACATTATTTCTTGCTCCTACCTTTTTATATGGATCTCCAATCGTTTTTTTTTTTTTTTTTTTTTTTTTTTTATATAAAAAGACCC
>WYDE02159975.1:0-11072 GCA_009867175.2 Adela reaumurella | reverse complement strand
TAACGCATACGATTGGCTTAAATCTATTTACTCACTAAAGTTTTATTACGCCGTTTGTTGGCCTGCTCACCGCACGATATTGCTATCCCCCCCCCCCCCCCCCGAAATCATTGCCCTCGCTCGTACTACCCACACCTCAGGCGGGCTCATTTCTATAGTTGGAGACTATATGGCCCAACACACTTGAACCCATTTGCAATATTGTGTTACAAGAAAAGTTGGCCATACATAAAATACCATTAGATAACCACATTTTATATCTGCATGTAGGTCTCCAACTTAGCTGTGATCCCGCATGGGGTGAAGTGGGGGAGCTTCCGCGTACTGCGAATTCTCCCCACCCACACACGACTTCTGTTTCCCTCCTCACGCCCATGGTCCTTCCTCTCCCCAAAAATCATCAACTTTCGCTCCCATTCCCTGCACCTCATGCTGGCTCACTGCTAATAAGTTATAGACTATATCGCCCACGCACTTGACCCTATTTGCAAGACTGTGTTAAAAGAAATGTGAGCCATCCATACAAAACTCTTAGATAACCACACCTTCTACCTATATGTAGGTCTCCAATTTAGCTGTGACGCATGAGGTGAAGTGGGGGACTTCCGCGTACTGCGAACTCTCCCCACTCCCACAAGGCTACTGTTCCCATGTCCATGCTACTTCCTCCCCCGAAATCATCACTCCTCGCACGCATTCCCCACACCTCAGGTGGTCTAACTATTAAGTTTTAGAGCTACATCGCCGTTCCGCTTGGACTCAATTGGAGGGTTGTCTTTTCGCACGTTTACTTCTTCAGCCTGCAAATTATATAATCTGTAATTTAATAGGAACCTGAAAAGTTTTAACCTCCCTATAAAGTTGTTCCATATATAATTTATTTTCGACATAAACACATTTCTAAACCCTCAGCTACTGGCCACAGAACAAGGCCCTACCCTCATCAACCGTAATCCCTGCAGCATGTACCGTCGTCGCCTGTCATGTAAAGTCACCTTCGTAAATCCCTAGCAGCCTGTCATTGTTCATCACTGCCTAATTGGCGACGGGGTGACCAAGCTCAAGTGACAGTGGGCTTAAAACAGTAGCTGCCGAGAAGGCGACCGTTGTAGAAAACGTGTGCTCTAAAGTATACACTGTACAATTGTATTGTATTAATTAAGTACTAGAGTGTCAGATTGTCCGAGCGGGCAAGAGCACGCCTCTCAAGCAAGTGGTGCGGGTTCGATCCCGCACAATGTTTATTACTTTAGAATTTGTGTTAAAATGGCTGCTGACACTCCGGTGAAGGAAAATATCGTGAGGAAACCCACTTACAAGCCGGTTGGTCACCGTGGATGTGTATGACTAAAATCCTCTCATATCATGTAAATGTCAGAGGGCTGTACCCAGCAGTGGGGCGGATAAACTGGCTGCAAAAGAAAGAAGAAAGGAGATGGTACGTGTGGTTTTAAAGAAGGCATAGCGACAGGCATAGAGAAACGCATGCTTCGATGGTTTAGACACGTTCGGATGGAATTGACGGAAGTGCTGACATGGCACCACCTACATAACTCACCAAGACTTTTAGCCTGATATTACTGGTAACAAAAGAACTGCTGCATTAGGAGATGTAGCTATAAGTGTCAGTTTCCATAAAAAAAGACGCTTAAATAAAACTTTAAATAATTAATAACAGTAATTTAAAGAATTGGTGCATTAGATGTTTAAGCCATCCGTGTCAGTTTCCATAAAAAAAAACGTTGAGACAATGCATGGTCAGACTACGATCAAACAAAGATATGTAGCGAATGTGGAAGGAAGAGTTGAACAGGGCGACCCTAAGCGAACATACCACGACCAAATACGTACTTTATTTTACGGAAGGGGCAAGTTCGCAGTACCCGTAACCGACGAACATGTGTGTGACGATGTATAACAGTGTATAAAGCAATGTATTTATGTCAGGAACATGACACACGGGGCTAAATTGTCTCGGCCTATTCCTTGTGGGAAGAGGCGTGATGGTACGTATGTGTGGGACGTAGAAAAAAATACAATATCTTTTTTTTTTCTTTCTTTTTACAAAAATTTCATACGCCAAACTGCTGGGTACAGGCCTCTCTCATTTACATGATATGAGAGGAATTTAGTCATACACTTCTACGGTGACCAAACGGCTTGGAAGTGGTTTCCCTCACTATGTTTTCCTTTACCGGAGTGTCAGCGGCCATTTAGCACAAATTCTAAAGTTATAAATATTAAGCTCCCAGTGGGTATCGAACCCGCACCTCCCGCTTGAGAGGTGTGATCTTGCGCGCTTGGCCAATCAGACAAGGAGCTTTAGTAGTAGTATTAAGCTTTAGTAGTCACAAATAAATAGTTTAAAACTCGCAAATGACCGTACCTAACCTTATAATGTGGGAAGTAAAAAAAAAATAATTTACTTTTCAAGTTATTTTTTTTTATTTTCTAATTTGCTCCTTTGTACGACACACATACCACGAGTTATAGAAACACCAAAAAATATGACCGTACAAAATTTGAATACATAATTCAGTGGAATTATGAAATTAGTTCGTATTTCAACTGTTCTTAAAACTTTGTATGGACATATTCCACGGTTTTACTATTTATTGCTCGTGGTATTTGAAATAAGGAGTAGAACGTAAAAGTTAGGTAAACAAGATATATAGATAAACGATATATTTTTTTTTCATTTGCACATAATACATTTACGGTCATTTGCGATTTTTACTATTAAATTGTTGTATTTGTGCTCTAGGTATAGTAAAAAATAATACTTATTGTATTATTTTTTATAGAGCACAAATATAACAATTTAATAGTGGGGAGTCGATGAACTTTTTTGCAAGTAAAATGTCCACGGTTGAAAGGACTATTAGTATTTTTTTTCTACTAGATACTACGAAATAAATTAAAATTAAATAGGACTAAAAATAAATCGGGGAAAATTCACCAGTTTTTGACTCACGACGAAAGGAGAAAGTGTACCTGTCTTTAGGGTAAGAGGCTGTTTGTGTGTGTACACGAATTTTGCCATTTATATCCAAATCTGTTTGAGCGCTTAGATGCGGTTTGTCGTTGCATGCTACCGTCCATCAAAGTTCCCTGATAGGTATACTTAGAGGAAAACTTGATTTTAGACCATGCTATACCACTCGGATGGATGGTTAATCAAGGGTGAGATTCTGACAGTGGTCGTTCTAGTATCACTGAGAGAAGATGCGTTTTATTTGATGCAGCTGAACAGCTACATCGTCTCGACGGGAAATTGGGCATTACGAATCCTCTCGCAGTTTCATATGTCACAAGCTGGATCCTTAATTGCGAAATTCCTTAATAGACCTCGTACATATTAAGAACGTGCCTTTGAGAAAGGGAAAGAGGCGAGACGTTATAAAAATAAGCTACCACACCTTGTACCAATTTTTTTTTTATTTTGAAACTTACACCTACGCTATTAATTTCCAATGAATCAGCTGACGGTGCATTGCCATTTTTATTTGGGTTCATTCTACGTGACTTGTCGTTTTGCTATCGCAAAATGGCCTATGCGATCGGCCAACATAGACAATAGACTATTCCAATCAAATTTATGTATGTTCATGAGTAATCAGATCACGTTGGCAGTATTTTTACATAAATAACAATTTTTAATCAACAAAAAATACCAAGAAACTACACAGATATTGACAAACAGAGTTTTAAGTAAAATTTATGTTTGATAAACGAACGCCGATAAGGCCGCCGCGGTCACTCTTTTGAAATTTAATACATTTTGAGAATCGGATGATGATGCCCTTTTATTTGACACTCCAAACGATTCAGTACGCCTGTTACTGTGACCGATAAAGTAAAGAGTAGGGAATTGTCTTTAATAGTTTCTCGTGCTCTAATCTAGGTAAAAACACAGATTAACAAATATATTAGAGATATAGCAATTTTTTTTTTACTTCGAACTGTCAGAATAAAAACAATATCTTTAATGCCTGGCTGAAGTTATAGCCCTCAAAGTAAAATATATCCGAATCTCTTGTTTATTGAATCGAGTAATACGATTTGAGTGCATTCGGGCGTTCGAGGTTCCTGTCTAAAAGTATAGTAAATAGCCGATGCCATAATTTATTTCAGCATTTTCCTAAAGAGACAGTAAGCGTTTCACGTATTTACGAGTATTTCAGTAGGCGATCTCAGTACATATTTACTAAACTTTTTAGACTGAAATCTCGAACGCTCTACACTCAGATCGTACGCGTACTGTAAGTTTCAGAAAAAAGTTCCACTCTGTGAACGCAGGCACGTCACTGGACTGAGGTCAGCGATGTCACTGTGACTTCGCCAACTATGGACGGCGCGCTGCGGTGGTAGGTTGCCAGACCCAGTTGTTTATTCGCGAGCTTTAAATTTCTTCTCTTTAAATTGCTCTAACTTCGTGATCATATTGTTATTGCAACTTGTCCCAAAGTTCAAGATATGAAAAGTCTTTTCCATATAAAAAAAATGGTGAAATAGTCTATTGCTATCTGATGTGATAAGCAATTTCAATGAATCTCGCCAGAGAAACTACTCGCACGCAATGTGTAGTTTAATGCTCGTTGGCGATATCACAGAAACGACGTCGGAACGATGTAATAACGACTGCGTTAGACGATCACTATCCAAATCACACCCCCTGCTGACGCTTCTAGTACAGACAGCGACGACTGCTCACGTATTCGTTATACAATATGTACTCGTATTATGCATTTAGATATACCTGCATAGTGTGCATGTAGATGTTCGACGAGCCGGCTTGGCTTCAGTCTAATTGCATTTAGCTTTACGTAAGGGACGACAGCAGTACTTACCTGCATTGTACGCGAGTATCAATGTCAATGAATTGTTTATATTTTGTAAGGCTATTGTGTCGTTTACCTCACTGTTGGTGTTCTTAATATTTTAGTAATGAATTAGGTAATTCTTCTATACTAGCATACTAGTCACTAATCATTTCCTTCCTTCCTTTGCAGCCATTTTATTCGCCCCACTGCTGGGTACAGGCCTCTCTCATTTACATGATATGAGAGGATTTTAGTGCTGATGTTTATTATTACTTAATTTTTTTTTTTGGAAATTTAGATTAATTTATTAATTCCTATTTAATTTATAATTTATTGTTGTAAAATTTATTAAATTAATGAGTATTTGGACGCAGAGCTCGTTGAAATTGTGCCACGTAAGATATCGCTGCAGTTACAGCTTATACCAAGGTGCATAACTGTTTTCTGGGGTTTCTCACATAAATCAGAAAATAAACGAACCGCTGTTCGTTAAACTGTGCCTTTTTTGCTGTACTTACTTTATACAATTTTAATTACAGGCCGTGGTGGCGGCGGTGGTTGGTTTGTGAATGCACGTTTCGTGGTTCACAACCTGGCATGAGCAGTTTTTCTATATGCTAAAATATTGGTTAAATTTGTTTTGCAAATTTTAACAAAATACCGTGATGACGGAAAACACAGTGATGAAACCTATACAATAACAATTAAAATGTGTTTTAGTGTGTAAGGATTGACTGCAAGAAATTGTCTTCTAGAACATAAGTCCGGTTAATTGTCATCAAAAAAGTCTACTTTAATATTTTTTTGTTGGACATTTTATAAATCATAATAATACTTTTACAAATAGGTACATTTCTCCTCGCGTGACCCGCATCACACATCCGGTACGGTCCAACCTCCGCCTACATAACACATGCCGCGGTACATAATGTACTTCCGGTCTCTTCTCTCCGTGTGTGCCGCCCGCCCCACACACGAGCCCGCCCACAGAGCGCGTGGGCGGGCGGCGCGGCGCGGCGTGTGTGTCGCCTCTTATGCTATATGCCCCATATACACAATTACATATGTTTACGTGTCTACATAAAGTAGGCTTTATGTTAAATATATTTTACTATTATGTAAAATGAAAAATGTACAAGTGTAAAATTTATCGTGTATTTTTATTTCAACAGAACCAAGCTATCGACACCGCCAGTCAAACATACCATCGTGTCGCTTTCCCGGAGGGGTAATCGAGCACCATTTGACACGCGCCTGTCCTACATCCTTTGCTTCATCCACCGTTAAACTTCGCTTCATAAATGCACTCGATTTACGGGTGCTGCGAAGTTACCATTTCGCAAAAAATTCTATTTGGTCCTCGTATATTCGCCTAGCTTGGGTGGTTCCGTTAGACCCTCCCGTCTACATTCGCTTAATTTAATTTGGTCTTTCTCTCATCACCCATTAACTTCATGGTTCAACCCAAACAACTAAGCGTAAGTACCTATCTGTATTAGTATCCTTTTTCGCCTTAACAGCCAATAATTCAAATGAAAATGAGAATATTCTCTATTAAGTATACTTAATAATCAGTACTTCGTTAGATATAAAACGTATATAATGTCTCTTACATCAATATAAAAATATGTAGGTGCGTATATTTATACGTACATAATAGAGTTCACTATTAAACATAAACTAATATAATATTTATTGTATTGAGTTAGATTTTTTACGATGCAGTCGTTGACGATTTACTTACAATATTGTGAAGTAAGCTATCCAAATATGCTCAGCTGGTTAGACCATTAGGTCTATACTCAAGGACGCGGGTTCGAGTACCGCTTCGGACATAATTTTGAACAGTTATATTTCTTTGAATTCTTCAAAGTTAATTTATCTGGTGCATTAACTGCAGCGTTACTTCACAATATAAATATATATTTTATTATTCTACATACAGTCTTTACTATTAGGTCTTCAATATTGTTTCAACTATCAGATCACTAGATTTACTCTTAAGACCATTATATAACTCTGATTGGGTCAAATTATTATTTTAAAGATAAATCAAGATAACGGAAATATTCACCATGGTGTACACACGGTGGTAAGCTTTCGGTTAGCGGATTTTGAACTGACTTATGAAAGTGATTCTGTATCTTATTCTGAAAACATTTCCATAATTTTTTTTTGGAGGCAATTTTTTTTTTTAATTTTTTCATAAATGTTGAGAGTAGGTATTTAAAAATTGTATGAAAGAAAAAAAATCTTTGCTCAGTTGAAAAAGTCTTAGAACAAAGTTGTTCAGCTTCTTGTACAGAATCGCCCCCCTTTCGGGTAGTAGTAAATATTTACTTAACACCGTGCATAATATATGATGTACGTATTGTATGACGACTTCTGACCAAAATTGATATTATAAGCTTTACTCGGTAGATTCAATGTAAAAATAGTTTATAGAAGTATTGTATATTTTAAATAACTTTGCACAATATTTGCAAGTAGTTTACATAGTTTACTACATAAACGGTTGAAAGGTAACTTCTTCCTTTCTCATTGACTTGAGAGTTATTAAGTCATACACTAATTAGGACTATAATTTTCTAACTTAATAAGGCCAGTTTCGAAACGGGCGACCATGAAACACTAAAACGAAACACACAAAATTATCAATTTATATTATTTGCAAACTTTATTTATAGTAAACTCTCTGTGATTTAATATTGAAACAATTGACTGTATAATAAATAACTTCACTTTTCTACCGCACGAGTACTTATATATACAAAGACCAGTACGTATTACCAGTTTTACAGTATTTATAGATACTAGACTAGATCAACGTTACATATTACGTTAACGTCTGTCGCTGTATAACAGGCTTTGGTAGAGGCATATTACGAAGTTAGTTTATAAGCGGCTTGTCAGCGTAGACCAGTAAGCGCTCAGCCCAACTTGTTCTAATCACGACTGGTCCTAAAACTGTGTCACACATATGCCCGCTTATATCTCCCACCGTTTATGTACCCACCTGTCGAGTCTATGTGCCTCCGTGCCCGAAGCACATATGTGCCCATGTGTGTTATGTGCCCTAGTTTTCAGGCACATGTGAGGCGGGGCACGTGTGCACATACGTGACCGTGTCGCTTCTGCGCGTAGAAAAGTAGGCGGGGCGTCAGACTACGTTGCCACCTCTACGTCGCGTATCTACGTGTCTATGCGTCGGTACGTGTGAAAGAGTTTCGTCTGTGTGCGTGAGACGTGACAGACTTCTATTTATTTTGGTCCGATCGATCGCTTCTTTCGTGTCTGTGCGCGATTGAAGAAGCGAAAAATCGCTGCAACTGAGGAACGGTTATCGCGAGGGATAGTGGGCTACCCTTTTATGACTATTGCAGATTTACTAACCTCGCGTTGTATTTCCTTTAGGACGAGGATATAAAGCGTAGTCTCGGCAAATGTAAACACAAATGGCAAGTCGGATTTGGGTACTGAAGTTAATCGATGCGGGTTTTGAGTTATTGTTATTGGATGCGGTAACATGTTTCATTTGATGTATCCTCGTCAGGACATTGGAAGACCTTGAATTTTCATTGTTGTACAAATCCAACGCAGATAAGACGCTACGTAGGTAGATACTACCTTTTCAAATGGAATTAATTCGAATAGTAATATTAAATCCCACTTGATATCAAACTGCACGCATATCGTTATTATCCTTTGTTTATTACAGTCCGTGGAGATCCGTTGTCTCTGCCTACCCCACCGGGAAACAGGCGTGACGCTATGTATGTATGTATGTATGTATTACAGTCCGTAGATATTATGTAATATAAATGGAATCTCAAATTATTTATTGTGTCCTAATTGTGAAATCGTCCTGATCCCTACAATTCTCTTTCTTATTCTTTATTTTGCAACCATTTTATTCGCCCCACTGCTGGATACAGGTCTCTCTCATTTCACATGATATGAGAGTATTTTAGTCATACAATTCCACGATGACGAATCGGCTTGGAAGTATCGGATTGTATTTAATTTATTCTTTATTCGTAAATAGGTATACATATATACCTATCACAAGAAAACACTAGGTATTTTCGCGTATGATTCCAGTGGATATAGTTTCACGAAAGAAGGCTCAGCTCAACTCAACAGTCCCAAGAGAGCGAAGAAGCAAACACCAGAAAACGACCTAAAGACGCTTCTTCATAAATATTCGTCGCACAAAGAGGTTTTTCACACAAACACATACACAACACCCTCACACGCACACGGCGCTCTCGAATGCTACAGTGACTAGGGTAAATGTAATAATAAACAGTAAGGGCACTAAATTAACGAGTTTTAAAAAAGATAAGGGAACCCCTAAAAATAAATGAAACCAAATACCTGTCGATAAATAAGTGGTAAAGTAACGATTGCGATCGGTAACTTAGATTCCTTTCGCAATGAACTAAAACTTTGTTTTATATAAACAAGAGAAACGGGAATTAAATTTACCCAGGTGTGAACATAATTTTGGTAGGTTAGAAGGCCGAACATAGTGTACCATGTCTCGTAAGAGATTACTTAAACCCACAACGTACTGTCATCGGTAAACACGTGTTTTTTTTTTCAAAACGTTACAGTGGAAAGACACAAAATTCCGAAGTCCCTTTTATTCTGTGAGCGGCGTCAAGATGACAGAAAGAGATCTTGACAGAGGGAGAATATGACTTTATTTCTGGTGTAACGCTTTCAGACGATAGGACTGTACTGTAGGAATTATTCGTATCAATAATTTTTTTTCAAAAGATACCTAAAGGGTCCCGAATCAGGTCTGGATCTCGTACGGGCCGATATTCTGTAATACGGTTTGAAGTCTAATTACACAGTGTTTACTTGCTCGCACTGGAGCTATTAGATAGAGAGGTAACCGTGCTAATCGGAACCTTTCCATTCCGTTAGGGGAGAGATTAACCCGCTGGCCTCCTCTTGGGTTCCGGAAGCGTCGAACTCAAAGGAGTAATGGAAGCCTTCTCCGCCGATTTGTTGTTGGAGGTGGGAAACTATTATTCCAGAAGTTGTCAGACCCTGTGGTTTATAGGTTGTCTGCTGTAATTTTATAGATAATTAATTTGCTATGTGATCAGAAACGAATAGAAGTAATAAAATGAATGTATTGTAGTGTAACTGGTTGACTTGAAGTATTTACCTTTACCTATAAGCCTGTTTTCATCTAAGAATTTGTTTTTCTTTATTTAAATTTAGATGTGATTTAATTGAGTGCGATCCAAAACGTCTGCAGTTCAAATGGTCTACACGTATTTTTGTATTGGAATTATTAAATTAAATATATTATATATAACATTAATCTAACCTAACCGATCCCGAAGCTAATTATAAAACTTTAATATATGATTTAACACATAGATACATAGAGTCGCGCCTGTTTCCCAGAGGGGTAGGCAGAGATAATGGATCTCCACGAGTCACTATCCTGTCCGGACACACCGCTGCCGCTTCTTGCATTCTCATAATGTTCTTCATACTTTCTCGTCGGTTACGGGTGCTGCGCACTTGCCCCTTTTGGAGCACATGCTCGATCTGTGAATCTATCGGTTTTTGAGCTGTCATCCTGCGGGTCATTACGAGGGCTGAGCAGTGAGTAAATATCAAAATAACCGTAAAAATTAAAATGGAAAAAATATGCAGCTATGAGGCTCGCTTAGTAGTTTTTTGAAAATCCCAAAGCTGTAGGTGGCCGCTCTGCCCCAATTTTTCAGCGAACTTTCTTGCCAGTTCGCGTATGGAGTGCGGCTTGTTGTCAAGAGTCATCACATGAGTGAGTATAGAGGTTTCAACCAATCGTAATGTATTCGACACGGCCAGTTTGATTTGTTGAAATCGTAGCGTTGTCTCTTCACTCGCTCATGTGATGGTAGCACGGTAGAGGTACATGCGTCTTTGGCGACCCTTCCCGACTCAGATTAACACATTATCGATTTCCCTGATTTAACACAGTTACGTAAAATTTGTATCTCCAGTTAGTTCATTTATTGAGTTTAGGCGATTTGAACTATAGACGTTGTGAGATGCTACCTTTTAAATATAAACAATGCAGAAATGTGTTTGTTCTGTTTACCGCGATTATCGGCAATTAAGCGTGATGGTAGCCATGCATAATATTACTGTAATGCTACCATTTAAATATAAACAATGCAGAAATGTGTTTGTTCTGTTTACCGCGATTATCGGCAATTAAGCGTGATGGTAGCCATG
>WYDE02159864.1:0-11073 GCA_009867175.2 Adela reaumurella | reverse complement strand
AGCTGAAGAGGGCCTGCAGCGAGCCGAAACGTAGTGCGTGATGGAGTCTGGCGGCGCCGGTCGGTGGTCCCGACCTCGATGTACACTTTTTTCTACTGCCATTGGGCCCGGATATGTTCGGTGAAGCCATTGCCAGCTTAGCTCAACACGTTCCTTCCTTTATGCACAACCGGTATGGGTGGCTGTGCCCAGACTTTAGAAAGGTCAGATACAGTCAATGAAACCATGCTATTGCTTCTTTGCGATTACATGTTGGTACTTTCTGAAGGTAAGACTAAAAGTATGTCTGCTTTACGTTGAAGTAAATATATGACCATGTAGACACGTGTATTTTCATACCTTTGCACTGGAAAGAGAACATATTCCAAAGTTCCTCTGGTTCCAAAGTGGTCTGTGTCAATGCGACAGCGATCTCCAATCTGGCTCTATTTCCAATGTAAAGATTTGAGACGATTGAACTGTACCATCCACATAAACAGATTGAAGTATAGATTCATAATAAAGGGTTTGATTCTAAAAGGGTTCTTGGGAGTTATGGTTACGAAAGCGGTAAGGTATGAGGTGCAGAAGACTCAAACAACATTTTTTTTATACATCGTATGCTGTTGTACTGTTAACATTTGTATGTTAACAGACAAATTTATTCTCTACTCTTTTAATATTAATACCTAGAGATTTCGGCAATACACACTAGCCAATACGCGCCCCTTCACCCGCACGCACCGCTCCACCTTTCGCTTCCGCAGCTCCCGCCGCTCAGCCTAGCGCGGCCTCCGCTTGCTTAGTAATAGGCGGACATACGACGGGCAGAGTAACTCGCGCTCTCCACTTGCTACTTAAGTAAACTGAGCAAAACTACTGCACGCCCGCTTAGTAACAACATTCTATCAACTATATCTGTCATAATATTAATTTTACAGTAATAAAACTTTATTATTAAACACATAAAATATGTTAATGTTTATACATTACAAAGTTCTTTATTCATAGATGTATAGAGGTCAATTATCCGAAAAAATCGATTTTCCCAACACCCATGTCCCCCAATTATTTTGAATAATCGACGCTCTACTGTATGTATATATATATATACTAATTATATAAATTTGTAAAATTTATTTTATAGAAGAAAGGTTGTTCGGTTGTAAAGCTATAGAATCGTTTAATGTTAGGTAAATGTGTTTTTATTAAATTTCGTATCACATTACAAATTTCTTGAAGGTGAAAAGTATGTAAACTTGCTTCAAGCCAAATAGACCTAAAGTTGAAAGCTCAGTCGTGCCAAGCAGAGAATGTGCTGTTGGAAGACAATAACATTACCGCATTTGTCAATTTAGCTACAGTGCGGTCAAAATTAACTTGCTGCTGATATGAATCTGTGCTTGATTGTTGTCGTTAAAAACTACATTAATTTATAAGTGTAGAATTAAAAAGATTAGGAAGAGTTATGTAATGAACCCAAAAGATTTTAACTATCGTCTCCTAAGGTTATTTCCAATAATAATCATCACTACGACATTTTGTCGAAAACACCTTCATTAGAGACTAGAAAAAGGTGCCAGACCCCAATACGATGCTTTGTGCGTTACCTTGACAGTGACTTCCCACGTTGACATACGCGAAGTAGCCTGCTACATGGCAATTTTACACACTCCAACTAAATTCGAAAAATGCACTATTAATTTTTGTATAAAAAAAGGCGTTCATATCGAAAAAAAGTTATTCAACTTTTTTGTTATTTACATGCATAGGAACAACTGGGTGAAATCCTTTGGTACATTACTGAACACCTTGTATCGACGACCATCTTCGACGAGAATCACAAAAATGTATCACCCCTGCTGCAAGTTAATTTTGACCGTACTATTGCATTACATTTATGTGGCTCAACTTTTCCAAAGATAGCAGCGGACTAAGTGACTATAAGTGATAAGGGCCTAGAACAGTGTCTCTTTCGACCAGTGCGTCTACCGGATTAACATCACATGACTAAGTGAAGGGACTCCGCCACAATTTCAACAAATCAGATTGGCCGTGTCGAGTGCGTTAAAGCTTACGATTGGTTGAAACCTCTTCACTCACTCATGTGATGTTTACCCGGTAGACGCACTGATGTCTTACAACTCTGGACAATATTGTTGCAATAATGCATGAAATGACTGCATTAATTCTGTCATCACAATGATTGATGTGCACTGTCACACTTATACAACTAGCGGCTGTATTGTAGACGCAGGCTACCCAATTTGTATGTCCTGTGTCTCTTATCTTACATTGCCAAATGACAAATTGTCTTGTTGTCTTAAATTTACAATACCTACAGTTATCTAAATTTCTTATAATTTAAGTACTTATGCTATTTAAGATAATGGTTTTTGATAGCACAAACCGAGAATTCTGCAAGATTTTTTAAGTTGAACTGCAAGACAACTAGTAATGATATGCAGCCGCAAGATAGCTGGCAAGCTGTATTTTTATATGAAATGACCATTGATCACATGAGAACCTATTAAAGTGTGGCATTTGGTAATTTTTTTACAACCAACATTACATACAAAGAGCCATGTAGAAAAAAAAGCTAAAATAAACTTAAAAAAAAAACATTTTAATGCATACTTATATTTATTACAAGGGAGCCAAGGAATTAAAACCAGATACCTTTTTATGTTCTCAAACAATACAAAACAAACATTTTGTATGACCTATTTTATAAAATGTATATTAAAACGTGTGTAAAATAAAAAAAATTAAGCGTGTTCATCCTCCCTGTCACACAGCGCGCAGGCTGTGGGACTGTTAAAGAAATAACTAAAAGTTTCCAATTTGTCACACTTACTTTTTCAAACAATACAATATGTAATAAATACAATTTTGTATGACCTACTGTATTTACATATATTTATAAGGAGCCAAAAAAATTAAAATAGTGTACCTTTTTACGTTTTCAAACGATAAAAAAATTTATGACACACTCTTAAACATTTATTATATTTGGTGTAAGTAACCATGAATAAAACAAAATCTTTTTTTAATTTTCAAACCATACAAAAATAACATTTTGTATGACAAACTTTATATACCTACATGTATTTCCACTAAGAAATCTAAATTAATGCACCCTTCTACTTTTTAAAATGATACAAAAATAAGCGAAATTTTGTATTATCAACTTTATATAGGTACATATTATATTTCTTATAAGGAGTCGAGAACAAACCGAAACTAATACGCGTTTTTACGTTTTCAAACAACACAAAAATAAATAAAATTTATCAGTCTTAATAAAATCTCAAATGCTTAAGTTTAAACAGTAAGTTATTATGAGAATAAGAAATGCACTCGCCACTTATATGTAATTTTATTCAATTATTACTGTATTCTGGCGTATACAACACTCTTACAATAACAGTAATAATAGTACTTCAAAGGTCAGTGGTTGCTCATACACCAGTTCGTATCTATCGAAACGTGGAGAACTAATACATTAGAAGAAGCGATTAAAAGATGAAGCCAAACAAATTCTCATTTTGTTGTGGTGAAAATGTGAACACGTTCACTGCGGCTATTATTTTGTACAATTGTACAAAGTAGCGGTTTTGTAGCCTAGTTGGTTAGCACTCGCCTCTTATTCGAGAGGTCGTGGGTTCCATACCTGCTATGCGTAAATGTTTTCTGGATTTTAAAATCTCTTTGTTAAAATTTGTGTGCAAATTACAATGCACCCCGGTGAAGGAAAACACCGTGAGGAAACCTATAGTCTTAGGGCTATATCTCACTAGGATGCCACGGTTGCGCAACACGTTGCTCAATGAGAACTAATGTATGAAGGGTATCTGACCTGGTGCCGGCTTGGTTGCCGCAACAATTTGGTTGCGCAACCAGCCGGGAACACAGGCGACGATCTGTCTGGCGGCGCAACTCGCCTGGTCGCGCGCTGGGTGCGGAAGCAGTTAAATGAATAGCTTTGTATGGCGCGTGACTCATGCATGTCGCACTCGGCGACCAGTTGCGCTCCCGACAGGACGTCCGCCTTATAGATTTCCTCAGGACAGTTTCTTGTTTTACTAAGTCGTTCTTGCACAGACTCAATAATTTGTCAAATGACTATATCGACATTCTCGTATAGTTAATGCATTTATTAGGATATTTTCTTAAATCCCAATACAGTGTAAGAAACACTCCACTTGTCAGGCGTGCAGCAACGAAGGGATCAACCCACCATGTTTTCTGTTTCTTCTTTTTCGGACGCGCTGGTCGTTCGCTTGGTTCGCGACTCTGGTGTCTCGCAGACACCAGATAGAGCAGCCAGTTGCGCAACTGGTTGCTCAGCTGGCGTCCTAGTGAGATATAGCCCTAACAATACGAATGTGTTGTAGTGTATAAAGGTTGAATGGAAGAGATTGCCTCCGGCAATCAGTCCGCCTTATGCTAAGAGAAAAAAGCCTATATTTATTTATTTACATAATTATGTTTTAGTAAAAGCGGCAACAATAACTATTTGTCTCTGTCACATTGATAAATGCTCATTGAATAGTATATGGCACACTAAAAGAGAGGACACAATTTTGACTCGCGAACTGAGCGAGAGTGCCATATGAGGTTTTCTTATACCTTTTAATGTGGCGAACATGTTGAGAACTTTCATTATTTCCGTGTGAATTTGTTCACGATAAGCTCAGAAGATACAGAACAGATTTAAAAAAGTTTTAAACCCAGACTCTTTGATAGGTATTTTTTTGGTAATTTATGCAACTAATTACAACTACATACTTATGTGCGATTATATAGGAGGAAAAATCATTTAAACTTAATTACTTTCCAATATGGTTCATAACACCATCTAGCGGTAGACAGAGACACCAAAGTGAAGACCATAGGTCATCTCATTACCTCCATCTTTCGTTGAGTAGCGAAAACAACCAACGGGGAATTTTCATATCCACCACCACATTTGATACGCTAACCCCCCACTTACTTCCTAGACCACCATCAAGGTCCAAACTGGCGTAATGGATGACAGTTATTTGAAAAATAAATCTTCTGAGTAGTTTTAGCGGGTTCACTTAGCATGTATGTACACTCTATTTTTCTTTGCTCGTAGGGTGAACATCAAAGGCATTTTATATCTCCTTGCAATGTTGGCACACTAATCAGTTTTTTGTGCTGGGTTAAATAACATTGTTTATTTTTGTAATACTCGGATCGTCAACTTGAGCAAACTATATTTAATGTCATTTAAAACCTGGTATTATTTCTTCACAAAAATTAATATCCTTAAAACTAGTTACTTTTTGGCAAGACTAATAATTAAATACAAATACCTAAGATCTTTCTTTATCGAACTCAAATTACACAGGTTTAATGCTTTTAATGATGAATTGTGATGTACGCAAAGTTTAAAAATTTATAATATTAATTTTTTTGTTCAATAATAACTTTTGACTGCTAGAAAGGCCGAAACTCTGAAATATATAATATAGACAAGTTAGTATTACGTATCATCTCTGTACTCGAGTATTTTGGAACTGGAAAGAGACCAAATTCCTAAGTCCCTTTTACTCCTTTGACGTCAATATGGCAGAGAGCTCGAATTTGTCTCTGTTTCTGGCTTCCAGTGTAAAGCTTTCAGACGATAACGCTGTACGTGCAAATCTATCTCTATCGCAGAAGCTAGAGTTGCAATAGGACAGATGTGTAGAAATGTGACTAATTCATTATCTTGGTTTCTGCAAACGATGGTATTTAAATTGAAGATTCTAAATAAAATGTCAAATTAAAATAAAAGACAATGAGATTTCTTTTCATGCAACTAACATTTCCAACATGCCATTAAAATGACATTGGTAGCGTGCTCTGCCATTTGTGTTGCACGAAAGGAATCGCAGCTACAAAAAATTGCTAGAAAACTTACCCAAGCAATGCGACAAAATAATCACAAGAGAGAAGTAATTTTCAAAATAAATCACGTAGATGAAACAACATCTCACTACAAGGATATTAGTTCTAACAAAGATAAAAAGATGGGCGCATATCATAGATAGGGTATGTTGTAGGTAATCATTGGTAGTGTGCCACCAGGAAGTTATGACACGTGGCAAATACGCTCAATTTTCTGCATAGAAGTAGTATGTAGAAGAAGAAGAACGTATGAAATTTGGCGACACATCCGGTTCCGTATCATCACTTCTTGGTCGATCTATACGTGAAGCTTTTTTAAATGTTATCATCCCATCATGGTTGGCTCTCACCTCTTATGTCACACATTGTGAACCGTGATGCGAGCCAAAATCACCTCAATCCTTATGGAGTATGGTGCCATCACAGGGTACTTCCCCTTTTCAGTCCAGCTACACGGAACTAGACGGAAAAGATGTACTATTTACATAGCCGTTTCAACCATCCTACATTCAGTGCGGTGGTACCGACCCAGTAAGGTATACCGTATACCCTACCACCTAGTTAGGAGGGGGAAGAGTTTCCTCACAGTGTTTTCCTTCACCGGAGCGACAGGTACGGCAATATAAAGGCCCTGAAAAGTACGCGAGTAAAGTACTTGAAAAGACGAGGGGTTTGTCCCTGCAAAAGCTAGTTCTTAATAAAATAACCTAAAAATATGTTTTTCTTAAAGGAAATAAAATTATAACATGGCAATTTTTTTCTGTATCGTTGTAAGTTGGCCAACTCGACTGGCGTGGATAGGAGACATTTTACGCACGAAAAAAACTCTCTGTAGCGTAACTCATGTGCGATTGGGGCGAGAAGTTGCAAGTTTTTTGTCGCGTGTCTTACAAAATGTACCTACTCTAGTGACGCAATTTTTCTGTGACAATCGCGTTTTAAAAAAAATTAGTTATTCTGCTATTTTTTGTAGCTGTGATTTATTTGTTGCATATGCGCATATTTGCCTAAATAGAAATATATGGGATACAGTTTTGCGACAAAAAATCACGGGTATTTTTTCCGCAGTGCACTCACTGGCCTTATTGCATTATAAAGTTGGTTACCAATAAAGGACTATTGCCTCCTTGAGCAGTTGAAAATATTTCTTGAGAAGGTTGATATTCACCCTTTTACTTGTACAAGGACGATATAATTGTGGTCTACGGACCTTAGATTTATAGATTTTTAGTCTACAGAAACGTCGGGATAGCAAACCGGCACCATCCCTCGTTCGGGGCGGTCAACCCTATCATTGATGTTGATAATATGAACAGGTGTCTCAAAAGTGAAGTACGTATCGCATAACTAGGAAAATACTCAGTGGCGTGGAGGAGCGCGGGTTAAGACGCGGCCGCTGCCCGCTTTTTGTGGAGCTCGAGCTCGGCGCGGTACACCTTCCAAGTGACGAGGTAATCTCGCACCAGCTTGAATAGCGTGTAGTAATTGATGAAGAGAAGTATGGAGAGAGAGAGGAAGTGATGCCAGTGCGAGGAGCTGAAGAGTAGACACAGCTGCACGAGGATGAGTGACAGCTGCAGGCAGAGCAGCAGACACAGCAGCATCGAAGGGTTCTGGAACACTCCCTGTGAAGGAAAACGTCAATATTAATGATGAGGGCCCTTTCAGAAGTCTCATACGTACTCTGTGTGACTCCCGACAATACGCATCGATCGACCGGTGGGTTGTAGCTCAACGGACGCACGCGGTATGGTTTTCCATCGCACGCAGAAATAATCTTCGTAAGCTTCGAGTACTTTTTATTAATTATTGCGGTATTATGGTCGCAGAGTAGCCTAGTTGGTTAGCGCAAGCCTCTTACTCGAGAGGTTGGAGGTATCAAAATTCCTGGTATGCGAACAATTTTTCCAGATTAAAATCTCTGTTAAAATTTGTGTGCAAAATTACAATGCACCCCGGTGAAGGAAAAAACACCGTGAGGAAACCTATACACTAACAATAGGAATATAAACAATAGGAAACAAATGTTGTACTGTATAAAGTTTGACTGGAAGAGATTGCCTCCGGCAATAGGTCTGCCTTCTGCTAAGCAGAAAAGTCTATATTTATTGTTTTTATTTTATTTATAAAATCGCTAGACATACTTTAAGCCACTTTTTTGTACTCGTGAGAAAAGTTGCATGACGGTACATGAAGAGATTCTTTGATGATAATACGATCAGATTGATATCCATATGATAGCCGGCCGAAACGTCAAGTCGACTGGTAAGCACGCACGGCGCTTGCCAAACAGTCGAGCCGAGCGGTGTCGGCTTTTTCGGTTTACTAAAAAGTGCCTCATTTGTTTGCACGCGCAATGTGGACGCCACGTTTTTTAATTGGAGCAGCGCTCGATCGAAAAAATGGATAAAGAGTAGTGTCAACTGTTAATAAATTCCAGTAAGAGTAAAATAATTGGCTTTGGGATGCCAGGGATCATAATTATACTAAAAGAGTTTTTTATAATCGTGTACAGCAAAATAAAAGCAAACGCCGCTACGACCATGCGCATGTACGGCGCTATCTTGTCTTCGCTCTCAACTGAGAAAATATGGCTCTGGTGAGGCAGCCTCGCTGTGTAAAATTTTCCGACCGAGCATGCCTCCCGCGGCTGGGCTCGCGCGAGGCGCTGCTCACTTAGTGTGGATCCGCCTATTGATGATGTTTCAAAGAATTTAAATTAAATAAACCTTAAGGTGACAAATCCTCAATTAACCTTCTGAAGGCCGCAGGTTCATTTGTAGATGTTTTTATATCTTCCCACCACCGTAGGCTCGCCTCTTATGTCACACAATCGTGAACAGCGACGAAGTATACCCTTTCTTAGGTTTACCATGCTCCTGATTAGCCACCCCGGGATCAGGATTACAAAACTTAGGTCCTGCCGAGCGTGGTCAATCAATGGGTGACCACTCAACAGTTGATGCTTGTCGTGGTTCGGATTCTACCTTACCCCTTTTCTCTCTTCACTAGATGGTAGGGTTAAAGTGTAGGTCCCTTCCCTCTCCTTACTTGGTGGTAGGGTTAAACCCGCCCGGGTTGGTACCACTGCACTGAATGAAGGTCGGTCGAAGCAGCAATGAGATTAATAGTTTGTGTTTTCCGTCTAGTTCAGTGTAGCTGGCTCGATTAGGGAGAAGCGCTGACATGGCACCTAGCTAATTCACCAAGGTGTGTTGAGCTGACATGACTAGTGCCAACCTGGTGCATTGAGGTGATGAAACTAGCCAATATCAGTTTTCATAAAAAAAATTCTTTTTTTTCAAAAGTTCAAAGTACAATGTCAATTGTGCCAATCATGGATAAATCGCGCATCGTGGAAGAGGTTAATGAGCACTACAAAGAAAATATCGAATATCAAAATCTGTCAGGCGCGGGTACTTCTGCAAATATCACACAATATAATAAATATATATATTATATGTACTCACGTAGAAGCGTTGGTGTGAGCTATTTGTGGGCTCGGCCGCGTTGACGAGGCCGTGCGCCACATACACTGTGCCGTCCTGTGTTGCCACTCGCGCACCGCATGGCCAAAGCGTGCGCGCGCACCACGGCGGCGGCGGGTCTGCACAGTTCACTTGCATTTACACAACAAGTTCAGTTTACGGTCCCATGGGAAAGTACCATTCCGTAGGACAACAAAATGAAAGTATACAAGTACTGCAACCTAGTAGACCAGATAGTGAGAAACGGATTCAAGACTGATCTTTTCGCTAGAGGGCCGGCGAAGTCGTCTAAAGTTTCTTCAAGAATCTGGGCCTGCCACGATCGATGCTGAGCTCATACATGTAGAGAGCTTCGAAAGCGTCACTGGAGGCTTCCTACAGAATATGGATAGGTAGGGAGAGGGAGGACGAGAGCAGGACAATTTTTTTTTCTCCGCGTCCTAGTAATTGCATACTACCTGACGAGGCCTTGAAGCTAGCAATGGGCCCGGACATGTTCGGTAAAGCCATTGAATGCTGAGCTCTACACCCCCCTTTCCTTCAAGTTCAGTTAAATTTACAGAAACATTTCAGTTGCATTTACAGAACACGTTCAGTTACATTTACAGAAAAAGTTCAGTTGCGTAAATACACAAGTGAAGTTACATTTTGCCAGGAGCTCCTTCTGGCCAGCGGTTCGCAGGTCCCCGACACAATGAAATAAGAATTGTCTGCGAATTGGTACCCGTCGGGAGCCGCACACAAAGTTCAACAGCAATCAACCTCGTTTTTCACAAGGTTGGTTACCGGAATTCATTATGTTCAGCTTCTTCTCCGCAAACCACAGCTGGCGGAGTCTGTGAGGTGAAATATTTGAGACAAGGAATAAAATTCAACATATAACAGTTAAACAGTTTAATAAAATGAAGGACACGGAAAATGCAATTTCATTTTATATGAAAGAATAATCGTATATTTAATTGAACGTGAATTTATATATCGTGATGTGATAATAATATTATACATTCAGTCAAAGCAGCTGAAGTATCAAGCAACATTACATTCAAAAAAAGGTTAACAGGCGTGAAGCACTAATTAACAAATTTATGCACTAATGGGTACCCAAGATCCTTGTTACAGAAATAAAGATACATTTGTATGTCCATAAAATAAATTATCAATTGGACGAGTAATAAATTTAGACCAAACATTGTGCAAATGGCACACACACACTTTTAACATTAAAAAGGTTCCCCCAACACAAATAATTTAGAAGAACATTACCTTACCTACACTGAACAATTTGCATTGCCATGACACGCACTTTTCAGATTCCGACTGCGGTCGCTCACACCTTCAAATGGTGTAGTGATTCAACTTGTAGAGAAGGCTAGTTCTGCCCTGTGGGCAGACAGTACAGGCAGTGGCGGATGTCCCATAGAAGCACAGAAGCCCGGCTTGCCTACGCGTAACCGAAAAATAATAGCAATTTTCGAAATCTCCGCATCGCGGCGCCGCCGTGCCGCGCGCGCGACAATTTTCAAAACAAAATTACCGAATTTCCACGCAAACGACGCAGTCGGCGGCGCGCGGCGGCGATCAACGTCTCAGTCAGCGCGAAGCACGGCCTTTGGTGCTTTTTCGTTTCATATAAAATAATACATTGAAACAAAAGATTGTGTCAATATGTGAGTAGGGATCTGTACAC
>WYDE02159753.1:0-11074 GCA_009867175.2 Adela reaumurella | reverse complement strand
TAGTTCGTGTTTTCCGTCCAGTTCAGTGTAGCCGGCTGGAATTGAGGGAAGCGCTGATATGGCACCTACCTACATACGTCACCAAGGTGTTTAGGCTGACATAACTGGTACCAGAAAAACTGGTTCATTAGGTCATGTAGCCATCCGTGTCAGTTACAATAAATAAATTTAAAAAAGCAGTGGCTGGTGCTGGTTGTTAACCTTTCATTTAAATATATCTAGGATATTTTAAGAAAGCTAAATTAGCACAAGCTAAAGTTAAAAATATCGTGTTAATATCGAAGCAATACTTGTCAAATATACGTCAATTTACATTGGCAGTAAATGGTCAAACATGTTGAGAAGCGTGACATGGATTGTTGACGTGCGGCAAGCAATAAATTACCGTAGGAAACTTTCTGAACCTTTAGCAAATTGATGTTTATTCCAATAATAAATTGTTGAAGATGTTTATTCCGGCTTATATGTAATTAATTTTCATGTACTTACGTGCAAGTTTAAAATTTAAGTTTAGTTTAAGTTAATTAAGTTTAAAATAAACAAACTTCTGCTCCCTGTCTCGCCAATGTATTATAGGATACTTCAAACATGTTGTAAAGGTGCAACTAGCTGACCGACATAGTATTCGCAGCCCCCGTAAATGTTAGAGGGCCCGTGGACACCGTCAGGCTACACCTGTGCGTTAGCCTGGCGAGCGCCATATTTCGCGCTTTTCACAAAAAAAGAATAGGTTCGTCTTCTTTGTTTGAGCATTCCATTTTGAAAATTATGTGATGGATTCTCTAAGCTTCCCTAAGGTCTCTAAGGTTAATATTAGTGAATTAAATGGTATTTATAAGCATCGAAACTTATAATCAAAAATTAATATACCTATTAGTATACTATATTAATATTATTATAATATATTAATATACATAAGGGAAAACTTATGGCTTTCCACGCGACAAGCGAGCCGAAAATCAAGCCGCGTGAAAAGGCGTATGTTTGAAAATTTCAAACTATAGAATTGGAAATATGGAATGGAAAAAAACACAATAATAAAGAACCTGCCAGTTAAGACATGGTATTCTAGACTCTTTAAGTATGTATTTTCATCGAGCTATGCTGATATCTCAGTGACGTTGGCAGATAGAATTCGTTATGAACTTGATTCATAAGCAATCGATTTGAAACGCCCCGAGATCCAGCCAAGATTTATGATTTCGAGCAAGTTTTTGGATAGTTTTGTTTTATTTTTATAAGTCAGAGTTTTTTTTAAACTTTTCCGCTTAATTTTTTGTTATTGAAATAAATATGCAGTATTCGAAATTTGATGGAGTAGTCCAATTAGTAATGCAGGAACGAGTTTTTAATAGTAATTTTTTTCTTGAATTTAATTTGAATGTGTTTTCCTTTTATTTCAGATCCTGATGAAAGACGAGCTGCGGCCGTACGTGCCCGAGTACAAAGGACAAGTCACCTGCGATGACGGAGAATGTATCCTTCTCAAAAACAAAAAAATATATACAATTTTGTAACACTCTTTTACACAACACTGTTCACACTTCTACGAAAATTATAACAATATACATAAAATTTATAACACACTTTACGCAACACTATTAACACTTCTACGAAAAGTTCAACTATATACATAAAAAAAAAGTTATAAAAATCTTTACTATATTTTATACTATACTTTACTTTATATAACAACAAAAACATTTCTTACACTTACTTCTCTTTTATTTTCCACTCTTAGAACTTAAAACTAGTTACCTATGTCTTTACCTTAGCTTTTTTTTACATTATATGCTATATTCTTACTATAATATTTTATCTTTTATTTATATATTTTCCTCAAATATTCAACCGTTATCTGCGAGACATATTAACATATTCGATTTATTTAACATTTCATATTTGAATACCTCTATGACATAAATGAATAGGACTATGATAAATATATATATTTTTTAGTAATCCATAAATTTCAATATTAAGATGAAATCACATACAAATGACTCAACAACATATAATTTTCAACCTGCAAAACTTGGAAAATATTTCCTTAACCATCACCAACAGCGACCTATCTGCAGCTGCAGGATCTCCTGAGCGACTTTGATAGTCCCTGCGTCATGGACTGCAAGGTGGGAGTCAGGACCTACCTCGAGGAAGAACTGGCCAAGGCTAAGGAGAAGCCCAAGCTCAGAAAAGTAAGTTTCAGACTATGTACTGTGTAGAACTCCGCAGCTCTTCTAAAAAGGGTCCAAAATCAAATATGTTCTTATACACTAAACCTGCTGCATTTGCGACGTCAGTGATGGTAAAATCGTAATTTTTCAAATTCTTATGTGTAAAATGTCAACAGCTCGTAACCTAACATATTATTATATTTAATATTTATACACCAAATCAAATCTTCTAATAAATTATTGCTTAATTTGTTTTTTTATGTTCCACATTATCTTCTTTCCTCATTATTAAATTTTAAAGATGCTTTTGGCGACATTTCGTTCAAAAAAAAAAGCGCATTGAACCTACGTCGAATATATTAATTGTGTTGACAGGAAAAACTTAAGTTCAATGAAAATTAGATAATAAATAATCCTAAATTATGTACACCTACTATTTTATTTTCCTCTAGCATACTGATGTTATCAAATGCGTTTAATGAATTATTTATTGATGCAACAAAAATACATATTTACATAAATTGTTTGAAATTAGCATAAATAAAATATAAAGAATTGAGAATAGGATAGGTCACTCTTTAAATTCTCTACCTCAATGAAAGCCATTCGTAATTCTTTTTTACAAGTTATTTGCCCATTGCATATTCATATAATCTACTACAACATTACATATTTCTTTAAATTTTCCTGTATCGCATATACTTATTGATTTAATTCAAACGCTGATCTCTTTAGCTGATCTATTCCGATTAACCCACTAACTAGGTCAGTCAGTTTACAAATATTCTCGTATTACAATCGAAAATTTCTTTCGTTGCAGGATATGTACGAGAAGATGATCCAGATCGACCCCAAGGCACCCACCGAGGAGGAGCACCGACTGAAAGGCGTCACCAAGCCTCGGTACATGGTGTGGCGGGAAACCATCAGTTCCACAGCTACCCTGGGCTTCAGGATCGAGGGAGTCAAGAGGGCTGATGGTACCAGCTCCAAAGACTTCAAAACGACGAAGACTAGGGAACAAATCGTCGAGGCGTTTAGAGAGTTCACGGCTGGATTTCCTAATGTTATTGTAAGTGTTAGCGTGACTATAATTAATAACAATTTTACTTATCTAAATACAACGCCGTTTCTAGTCTTCTGATTTGATACTTTCATATGATTCATCTGATTGATTTCTTTCATTTTTTTATTTTTATTTCGCGAAAGTAAAAAAAAGGTTTTTGTTATTTTAATTTATGTAATTACTAACGAATTTTCCTATTTCGTAATAATCCTATCATGGGCGTAGACAGGGGGAGGGGGGTCAAACCCCCTCCCGCCACCCCGAAATAAAAAATTTACATTCAAACTTTTATATCACTCGAGCTGATTTTATGTTGATTTTATATCCAACCGTTATTATATACATAAGGTGTGGAACGGGCTTCCGGCAAGTGTCTTTCCCCAAGCCGATAATCCCCACATATTCAGATCGCGTGTTAATAAGCTTCCCACAACAACCCTTATCCACCTCCGAGCTGGTTTGGCGTCGAGGTAAAATTGACTTTATCGAAGCATGCGCTTCGGCCACTCTGATCCTGCCACCAACACCGGTGTTCATAAAAGAAACCGCCCAAAACCAACATGGGCAAAACCAAAAACGCCCATGGACCTGATAAAATATACGAAAACCTATACAGTTTTAAGACATTTGAAATGTATATCTAACAGTTACTCTTCTTTTTTTACAGACCGACTACATCCAGCGGTTGCAGGAAATTAAGGTGACACTCAAGAACTCAGATTTCTTCAAAACACACGAAGTAATCGGTAGCTCGCTCCTCTTCGTCCACGACAAGAGAAAAGCGTCCATCTGGATGATCGACTTCGCCAAAACCGTCCAGCTCCCCGAAGAGACCAACATCGACCACAGATCGACGTGGAAAGTAGGAAACCACGAGGACGGTTACCTCATCGGCATAGACAATTTAATATCAATCTTTAGCTCGCTGCTGTCCAAGGATGATAATGGAAATGTAACTCCTGACGTCCCGACGGAAACCAAAAGCGCCGACAGCTTCGATACCTGATGTGTTCGTTAGCTCGTCTTCAATATTATTGACTGCACGTGGAACGTGTACGTTGTATTCTCCTATCCTACGAGGAATTTCTAGCCGGCCGGGTGTCGAGTCTTGTATTTCTTCGCTTCGCTTTTTCGTCTTCGGAAGTTTATTTATATAACTTTCTCTGATGACGAAAATCCTTCACGCGAGAGATGCTAGTGAAAATTGAGTAGGCGCTTTAAGTTAGTTTAATCATGTTGAGCTGTAAATATCGGTCTAGGTCCTTCTTACACATCGTAAAATACTCAACTAATACTAGGCACGTGTGGAACACTTACTTGCCTGCAGGATTCACAATCGCGGTAGATGGTGCAGTTTATGTACTGCCACTTCGTATACGTAATTTATTATTGCACTGATTACTTTAAGATATCGACGACGTGTAAATATAGTGTGCGATGAATTAAGAACATTCATAAGTTTCGGCATTGCTTTGTTCTTCATCTTTAGTATTCTTTCTACCTGTGTTTATTATTAAACTGTAATCTAAGTATGTATCTATGTCAGAAGATCATTAATCTTCTAGATTCTAGAGGTTTACAAAAGTTTGGTTATTACTGAAATTTCAAATATTAATTATCATACGTCATAACTTGTGTTTAATTACTAAGAGATGTACAGTATACTATTCTAGCTAGGAATTAAAACGTCGTTCTAGACTTGTTATTCGAAAATATAGTTAAGTTTAATGTTACTTACGTTAAATCTCAGTTATTATTTGTAAACATAATGTACGTCAAACTAGATCGACGGCATTTCTGTGCCCGAAATACGCTTGTTCATGTTTCAATTCCTAACTGGATGGAAACATTGTTCCGACTATTCGATTTAAGCAAAGTCATAACCACACTTAACTTGCATGAATTTTCTTTGAAGACTACACTGTTCTTGTGTAGGTTGGTGTCAATAAATACAAAAATCGATTGCTATTATCATCTGAATCTTGTTTTTAATTTTTCACCTTTCCATAAAGACCATCCATTGCAAAATTGATGATAACTAGAAATTTGGCGACGCGTGATCAGTCTCTGACTAGCGCGCTACGATCGTAGTGTTGATCCTATGTACTGACTACTATTTTTAAAGATCTGTACAATCTTGGACCCGTCACTCCAGTAAGGAAAACACCATGAGGAGACTCTTCAATCACATAATAGGTGGTACGGTTTACCCGTCCGGGCCAGCACCACCCCACAGAACAACGGTTGAAACGGCCCTGTAAATAGTACACTTTTTCCATCTACATACATAGTTCTACGAAGTAACCTGTCATGGCACCATACTCCGTCAGGAGTGAGGTCATAACGCGTTCACTCACTCCTTAGGCGCGATTGTGTGACATGAGAGGTGTGACCCAACCATGATGAGATGAAACCTTAAAAAATTACGTATGATTGATTACCTACTAAGTAGGGCATGAAGGAAATATATTATGGCTGATGATGTGACCAGGATATAGACGGTAAAATATGATGTACTTACAATTAATTTAAATTTTTATATTCTGGTTCCAATCTTAAAGTATAAAACACAGTTCAAGCTAGTTATGACTACTTATGGCCAGTGGCTATCCCGGAGTTTATGCACGTCGTCATACTGTCGTATGTAGCCAACTAGAAAGTCCGCGTATGTAGCATACCGTAGTCGAACCGCGACGCATCCGCAGGCCCGCAGGAGATGGACGCGGCGATTTGCGCGTTCGAAGGAGAGTGGTGCCACCTATTGGTAGTTTTCAGTAATAATATTATTAACAAGTTGATCACGAGAACTTATGGCTTGCATTTACGTTGGTAATATTCTCCCAGTTATAAAGTTGTAGCGCTAGATGTCTCTTGTCGCTAATCTATCTAGCATAGAGCGTGAGCACTCTGAATGCATCTAAATAACTCGATGGCCAATATAGTCCTTATATTACACCCACAGAGCTACTTTATTCCGTGATTATACCCGTGGACATTTTTCTTACGTAAACGGTTATCGATTGACAATATGAATTTGTTGTATAATAATAACTCTAGAGGCCAAAAAAAAATTGTCTTAGAAGTCGCAAATCGCAATAGAACCTACCATAAAATGTGAAAAGTAAAAAAAAAAAAAAAGTTATACTTAATTGATGTTTTTTTCTTTGTATTTATATTCTACTCCACCCTTCAATAACTACAAATAATAGTTAGACCATGGAATGTGGCCATAAAAGTTTTAAAACCACTAGAATTCCGGTCGAACTTCTGATATTTGCTGGAATTTCAAATGGTGTTATACAACTTTTATTAGCCACATTCCATGGTCCATGGATTCTTGTGTCGCACTGAAAAGGTGTGGAACGGGCTTCCGGAGAACATTTTTCCATATTCCTACAAACCGTGAATCTTAAAATCGCTGCTCAATAGACTTTCCCGAGGAACATTAGTCCGCATTCAAGCCGGACTGGCACATCCTCGAAGGTCAATTTGGCTGCACTTGAGGTCTCCGCTTCAAGCACTGCTGCCACGCAGTTCGGAACCAATAAAAAAATTTGTTGTGCATGGTACATCACACAACCAACATTTGTTAAAACGTGGAGAAAATTTTCATTTCCATGATCATTTCGACTTTGAATGCTTATATTTAGAAAACGACTGGTCCTATATAAACATGTTTTAGATTGAATTATTAGGTATTTTATGTTCTTTTATAAAGTGAGGAGTTCAGGAGATCGCTAAAGAAATGTTAAGTAACGCCACCTAGCAGGCACAAGCGGAACTACCAGATGCATTAACGAGGAATAATATGAAGACGAATTTGGTAAAACGACATGTAGTCCGGGTAGCTCAGTTGGTTAGAGCATTGACGGCTATACTCAAGGACGCGGGTTCGAGTCCCGCTTCGGACAACACGTTGGATAGTTATTTTTCTTTGTATTTTTCAAAGTTAATTTATCTGGTGCATCGACTGCAGCGTTACTTCACAATATAAAAATTTTATTTTTATTTATTTATTTATTTCTCTTTCTTAAAGCTATTCCTGCTAATAGCCGGACAACATGTACAAAAAGGCAATATTTATTTTATTTAAAAAAATGTAAACCCTTTTACCGCAACATTGAGCAAGCGATTCTTAGCTTTATTGCTCCGCGCATAATTTAATAAAAATTATGAATAAATTCATGAACTAAATGTCATCAATCATTTATTTATTACTTTGGGTTTGCGAGCTCTTGACTTCTCGGCGAAGAGGTGTGCACTCACAAACCAGGCTAAGCCGCAACCCAAAATGTAAATATGGGCTTTATTTTAATCCTTTATTATTGAGAAATTCCAAAACAGGTAGGTACATATTATTTTTTTGCTGTGCTTTTGGTCGGGGCCTCGAGTGCAGCCAATTTCCCCCCCTGAGGAGATGCCGGTCCGGCTTGAAGGCGGAGTAATGCTTCTGGAGAAATGTATACCATTTTTAAATCTGTCGATATTTCTTAACGAGGTAGGTACTAGAACCCTAGAGCACCTAAAGCGCATAAGCTAGACTTCATAAAATATCGTCTCTACTGAAGGTGTACGTAATGTCGGAGGCCGATCGTAAAGTCAGGCAGGTCGTGATGCGCCTAGGCGCTGGCGAGCCAGCCAGATCGTGATCTGCTGCCGCCATTTCATCATCTGCCTGACTTATATCAGGCCGATCGTTCGACATTCGGTATTTGCCGATTTGGCGCTAAGCATGTTTAGCTCTGATAAGACGAGCGGGAGGTGCTGGTTCGATCGCCACTGGGAGCACAATATTTATAACTTTAGAATTTGTGCTATAATGGCTGCTGACGCTCCGGTGAATGAAAACATCGAGAGGAAACCTACTTCCAAGACGGTTGGTCACCGTGGAAGTGTATGACTAAATCCTCTCGTATCATGTAAATGAGAGAGGCCTGTACCTACCCAGCAGTGGGCGAATAAAAATGGCAGCAAAGAAGATGTTTAGGGGTATCAATTTATAGGAAAACCATGTGAGCAAGTGCGCAGTCCCGGCATGGTCCAAGTAGGCTAGGTAAATATATAAATGGGGGCGCGCCTAGTCTCACCCACACTCTAGTGCCCCACTCTCACGCATAGTAAACAGGCAGGATGCAGGGTGCAGGGTGCCCTCATCCCTCAGTGATACCGCAGATCATCAGATTTCATAATCATCGCCCCGGGAGAAAATCAGCCTTTTCATGATATGGCTAAACGTTAGTCAGTCAGGCACATTATGATGGCGGCAGATCACGATTTGGCTAGATGCATCATGATTTGCCTGATTTTTATAATCGGCCTGCGACATATAAGAACGTATAGATAGACACCCATTTGTGGCATTTGCTCTGGTATTGTTTGTATGCAGAATTTGTTCATATACTTTGTTCAAACAAATGAACTAATGTGTAATAGGATTACACCACATTGGCATTAGTACAAAATCACTATCGCTTCCATCGATGGATTACATTCCGTACTGCTAACGAAGTGAAACCGGGCATTGTCGCTTGTCTCCGACTTATGAAGTTAAGGGGGGTGCACAAATCTGGTATGATATTTTTAATTTTTTGGCGTTGAAAGCGTAAATAGAAGAAATAAAAATTTATATTATAGAAGACAATGCGAGTCAAATTAATTACTGGCAAAAACAATATACGCATCAGTTTACCCGATAGAAAAAAACTAATTTAAATCTTTTTTTCGCATTCTATGTCTACGTTAATAGATCTATGTTTATATAAACTACCTACCTACACTATAAAATTCTACAAAATGTTTACTTTTTTTCTAAACTATTTTAGTATTTTATTACATGCATACATACCATCACGACTCATCCCCGGAGGGGCAGGCAGAGACAATTAAGCACCATGTGACACGTTCCTGTCCTGACATACATCCTTAGCTTCATCCACTGTCATACACCGCTTCATACATGCTCTTCGGTTACGGGTGCTGTCTTTTCATTAAAAGTTACCTATTTGGTTATGATAAGTTCGCCTAGGGCGGCCCCGTTCAACCATTACTTCCACATTCCACATATATTTTTTTGGTCATTCTCTCACCATCCATTCCCTCCATGCGTCCAAACCATATCGGCATCCTTTTCTCTATCCTTGTCGCTATGTCTTATTTATACGAGAAAAAAAAACAATTATGCAGTATCTGCAGCGACATATGCAAACGAATTGCGCACATACCGACATAGCTTTATGTGACTTTGCCGCGTTATTTGTATCATCGCTGAGAGTATAGGACACACTGGGTTTTTACGTCCTCTTAAAAGCTAAACCAGTAGGTATGTGGTGTGTTATACCTGCTCGTGTTTTATTGTTGCCTGATAATTAGTACAGATTAGAAAACAATTTATGATCATTGATCAACAAACGAACCGACAACTTTCCATTATAGCAGTTAATTTAATGCTGATTTATTGTTGGTTTTAGATGGAAAACCAAAGTATTATAAATACAGCGCTGATTCTTAAGAAGAAGGTCGTATGTAGGCACCGGTTTTCAATATTTAAATCTAAATAGACGAATTGATAGATTATTTATTGCATTATTTATATTTGAACACACATTTTCATATTATATATAATACATTAAGTTTTCTTTAACAATATTTCGGCTTATACCGTCATCAGATATTAAAATAATAAAATGACATATTTACATACATTTAAATTGTTTCCATGTTGATTGTCAACAAGCAAACACCATGGACATAATTTAAATGTATATGTCCTTTTATTATTTTAGTACCTGACGACGGCATACGCCGAAATATTGTTAAAGAAAACTAAATAGTACATATTTAGTAGCACATGAAATTTACTGAGGCACGGCACGGCACGGCACGGCACGGAACGGCACGGTACGGCACGGCACGGCATCCGGTAGAGTCGCCGGGGCGCATGTCGGTAATTTCAGTGATGTCCTTGTCGTACGGCATTAAAGCAAAACCTATCTGTCATGATGAAATATTATTTGGTCATATCTCAAAAACCACTTCATTACTGTTCCTAGACACATCGTGTTGGTACTCAAAGTCAACTTCTAGTTGAGTTCTACCCACCTGTCATGTTGAAATTAGACAATGCCCGAGTAATAATGATAAGACGTGTCAATGTTATCGATCAGAGATCGTAACGTTCCCATCATTCCATCACACCTCTTCCCCGGAGGGGTACGCAGTGAAAATTTAGCGCAATGTGACACGATCCTGACATACATCCTTTGCTTTATCCACTGTCACACATCGCTTCATATATGCTCGTCGGTTACGGGTGCGGTGTTACGTCGCTGGTTACGTTACGTTCAAACTTGCTTAAATATTGAAAAATCGTTACGCCCTTCATTTTTATGGAGCAGGGCTGCGTGCTAAAGTAAAGCGCTCAAGTTGCAGTTAGTTTATTTACAAAATCGATTACTTAGTCAGCGACGAACCTGTCTTTAAGTGGTACAGAAAAACGATAATGAACGTATTATACAAAAACGAACTCAGTTAAGTAGCTCTCGGTCATAGAAAACTTGCTTGATTGAAGTGTCGGAATATACATACATACATAGCGTCACGCCTGTTTCCCAGTGGCGTAGACAGAGACAACTGATCTCCACGCGCCACGATCCAGACTCCTGCCTGACACACCTCTGCCGCTTCTTGCACTCTCATAATGTTCTTAATACATGCTTGTTTGTTACGGGTACTGCGCACTCTTCCACTCACATTCGCCCCAAAAATGTATTTCGTTAGTCTTCTATCATCCATTCTTCCAACATGACCGAACCACCGAAGCATTCCTTTCTCA
>WYDE02159752.1:0-16967 GCA_009867175.2 Adela reaumurella | reverse complement strand
GAAACATAGTTCGTGTTTTCCGTCCAGTTCAGTGTAGCCGGCTGGAATTAAGGGAAGCGCTGACATGGCACCTACCTACATAATTCAAAAAGGTGTTTAGGCTGACATCACTGGTACCAGAAAAACTGGTTCATTAGGTGATGTAGCCTTCCGTATGGTGAATTAGGTGATGTAGCCATCCGTGTCAGTTTCAATAAAAAAAAATTCTCTCATATCGTGCAAATGGGAGATGCCTATAACCAGCAGTGGGGCGAATAAATTTACCGAAAAGGAGGAAGGGTACTGAGAAATATACTCGTACCTTGTTTAAAATTACTAAGATTGTGATGTTTTCTTCTCGTCTTCTTCTTTTGGAAGGACATCATGATTCTTGGTACCTGTCATGTTCTCCACTGGGATATTTAGCCATTTTCAAGTAATTGTACGTATTGTTAGTACACGCGATTCCTTCACTTTGTAATTTTGCACACAGGTTCTGCGTTTTTTCAGGTTAAGCGAAATTTTATATTACGGAAAAACTGGTGCGAATACCGGATTGCGAACTCACGTAATTTTTTTTCACAGTCACCATACCGTCCCGTAATACGAAGCAACCCCTATTGATGTACAGTCGTATAGTCTGAAAGCTTTACACCGAAAATGGAGACTTTCTGGCATCTTGACGCTGACCACAGAATAAGAGAGACTTTTTGATAATGAACTTTTTTGCTTAGCGCATAATTTAATAAAAAGTAATATGGTGAAAATATGGAACGGTTTTCCAGTAGCGCGTGAGGAACCACTTACCAGACCTGGGGATCTTCAATAAGCGTGTCAATAAATTTTACAACTGCCTTTTCATCCGCCTTTTAGCTGGCATGGCGCCTCTCTGAGCATGGTTTCGCGAGGAGTGGTGTTATTGGCTGTGTTCGATCTTCTTTTGAAGTTTTGGGCACAGCCACCCATGCTGGTAGTCCATAAAAAAAATTATAATAATTTAGATTTATGGATCCTCTTCAAACTGAAATTCTCCTCTATATAAGCAAGTCCCAAGTTTTTAAGAGACATCACAATTTTGTTGGAGACTTTTCGAACATTTCCTTGAGGTAAATTATTGAAATAGTTCTAAAATAATCAGCCACCCCTTGCATTCCCTTGCAATGTACCAGCGCAGTGAGCAAGAATATACATCTTCATTACAATCACACGCTCCGGTGGTAATGCTGTTTCGTGACGGATTGTACCGCCTCATACGTCTTCATCCACTAACATTCTTAACATATTATTTACTATATGTTCCCGCGACATCGTATGAGTGTTCAAAGGCAAAGACGAATCTCGGTGCACGAAGGTCGCACTTGGCCAGTTATTGGCGTGATTTGATTTAATACTTAAAGGAGATCCACCATATTTGTACCGACTTTGATACTATTTTTTTTTCACGGCCATCAATGAAACCTGGCTTACATTGTAGATGTCACTATTGTAAGTAATGGTTATTAAGGTGGCTAAGTTGTAAACCTTGGGAGGTTGAGATACAGGAATATATAACTGTGTATTTCTTCTTTCTTTCTTTCTTTCTACATATACATATGTACACAAACTATATATATACCTTACAATATACATACTACACACGTATACCACAGCTTATTAGAGGACCGTGTTCAACATTAAAGAGTACAAAACTATTTATTAATGGGCAACATCATTACAATTTTGGTAAATGCTCACTGCATTTTATTACGGGAACAATCTTACATACGTAAAACTAAAAGTTTTTCTGTTGCTGTATCTCCACTCTCCAATGTTTTAGAACTAAGCCGCTATAATAATAATTATTATTGATAATAGTGAGAACTACAAAACTTTCGTGTTTCATTGACGGATAACAAAAAAAAAAAAAAAATTATGCAAACGTGGCGGATTTCCTTTGACGAGAGCACATTCAGAAAGACACTGTATATATTGTAAAAACCGCACCTCGAATAAATGAGAGTTTTTGAGTCTTAAGCGAACAAATATAACGCCAGATACTTAGACGAAAACGTTCAAAAGCATTTTTCTATTTAGTTTTTAATATATACTACCTATGTACAAGGACGCCAGTCTCGTCGTAACAGGCTTCGATATGCTCGCGATGGGTGTGGAAAAAATGTCAGCAGTTTCTTGCCAGTACTTGCAGGAAGTTTAAAAATAGTGTTCGGCAAACTATTGACATATTGAACATACAAAAATGCAGCCGAATGGCCCTGACCGTATTGGAAAAAAAATCCAGCGAAATTTATTGCCAGTTCTTCCAGGAAGTTGAAAAGTGCTGTGTGGCGAACTATTGATATATACAACGAAAATTTCAGCCCGATCGGCTGAACCGTTTATGTGGAATTGTGTGAACAGACAGATGAAGTCAAAGACACCCAAACTACTATAGTTCTTAGTTCTTTATTCAGCATTGCTATGGTAGTACACTACACATGAATTTGTAAAAATATTACATTTTATATGCGGAAAGATTAAGTTCTGGTAGAAGAATCCGGCAAGAAAGTTCGCAGTGCTTTTTTAAACGCATTTCTTACAATAAATGCGTATATGCCATATGTAGCGCTCTCAATAAAAAAAAAACAATACAATACAAGCGAAGCAAAGCCCTTTACCCTTACTGGCACTTAGCCCTTACTTACTTAGCCTTAGCCCTTACTCGACTAAGTTCAAAAACTCTAATCTAGTAAGTGGCTTTGCTTCGCTTAGCCAATGAATTTAGCGAAAAATCAACAAAAATGAAAAAAAAAACCTCCCTACACCCTTATAATTAGGGGTAACAGTAACTCACCTCTTGCGCGCTCCACCCCTAACCATATAAAAACTCTACCTACCCCTCCTAAAACAACTCCGCATTATACAGTAAATACAAGGGAGAATTAACTCAGAAACACTTCATCCGCTTTCCTTTGAACTTTAATCTTAAAGCAATCCAAGAAATATATTTTAGGGTAGTCAGATATTATTACTTTTACTCAATAAAGCATTAAGTGAGTATTTAAGAATAGCCGGGGGCAAAATTATCAATTAGGAACGAGGTATAATATTATACTTATTAATATTTAGATAGAAGATGGTTAGAGCATTCAACTGAATGATATGCAAGGTATGGGTTCGAATAACCGATCTAGAACCATGGGAGGAGAGATCCAAGCGTTTTTGTTAGATTTTTAATAATGGAAACACATACAAACGTCTATTTTTCACAAATTATGTACTATACAACTTCTATTTTGTACAGAGTGTGTATTGCTATGTCCGCTATAACAAGAATGAATAATAAAAAAAAAAATTAAAAATTAAGAGGTTCACCATACAAGAAACCTGTTTTTTATCTGTACAGAACCTTTCGTGTGCGAGTCCGACTCACACTTGGCCGATTTTTTTTTATAGAAACAGCAACTCATAGCGGTCGCCAAGCTAACGCAGGTGTGTAGGCCGAAGGCGCCAGTATGTAACAGTTCATTGACACTGAAATGTAGGTAGGCATTACTATTTATAAAAAATTCTAAAGTATTAATTTATTTATTTTATATTTTAGAACCAATATCACATTTTAGTACAAATATAAATATTAGGTGCATGTAGTAGGTGGATCTCCGTGCCTTACATGCTGCTTGATATATTGTCCGAAATACCTTGCGAAATGTGGTGGTCGGTGTTGTGCGATAATTTACCGGAGTTCTTGCAGCTCAACACCGATTGCTCTGCTTACCCCGATTGTCGGGATTCAGCGTGAGTGTTATGTTGTACGTATGTATATATGTTTATTGTTTTAAATAAATGATGTACTGGCTGTAGAAAATGATTATAATATTCAGACCCTGCTACAATTTGAGAGCTTTGATAGAAATTGTACTTTTTGTTAAATTTTGCGTTTGCGTGTGTGTCTTAAAGTAAGCGATATTATTTAAAATAACCCTTCCTTTTTCTTCGCCGTAGTCGGGTAATAAAAAAATACGACATTATTACAATTACCTAAAAGCCCAAGAAGTCTGCTTTCAGAATCCGTATTGACTTAAACTACCAGGGTCATTAAACTAGGATAGTCAACTATAACTTAAAATATGCACATATAAAAAAAGACTACTATTCATGTCCTATCGAATCACGATATGGCATTACCCCAGGTGCTATGTTGACAAAATAATTTATTGGCGTTACTTCTATAGGGGCGGACCATAGTGCGTTCGTAGAATAAATAGTTTGTCAGGGTAACTTGTCCACCGCACCAGTATAGCTAGTTACGAAACCCTAATCCTAATTGTCTATAATGTACTACAAGTAGGTGACCACATAACATTTGGCCACATCTCACACAACCCCCATACATTCAACTAACACCACTTGCCACCGAAAGCCCTCGAATTTTTTCCACCTCATCACCCATTAGAGCACGCATGCCTGTCTAATTCCAACGTATGCATATTCAAAAATGCGTAGATTAAAAATACCTTGGCACCTTTTTACATACGGGGCATCGGAGGAGGGCAGGGGCCTGCATACAAATCGCTCGTTTAGAAGAAAAGGGTTGCTTCAATGAGTTGTCCATTGAAATTAAAAACCCTAGGGACACAGAAGAATGCTTTTCACGCTAAATGCTTAGGGTCAATTTTGACGTTTTGTTGTATTCATAGATACTTGTACATATATATAGGCTTATAATACCTATATAGATAGATACCGGCCGAGGGGACCATGGAACGTAGCTGAATATCGATATGAGCCTGCCAGGCCAGGGAACAAAATCCAGAGGACTGCCATCGAGTCTCTGGAAGTGTGTGCTGCGGCCCCATATTGCTGAAACCATACGTTCTTAAGAGCAAATTCTCGGTTTTCCGACTCAGTGATGTCACGGTTTGATTTTATGGTAACTGCAACAGGCTCCAGCAGTGCATTGATAAAAACGGACAACATCCCTCGGATGTAACTTTTCACACACGAGTTTTTTTAAGTGTCACATCTTTCATATATTTCATTTTAAAAAAAATCAATCGAGCGAGTGTTCTACTAAGAAACTCATGTGTGAAAAATTACATCGAAAAAAGTCGAAAAATATTATTGCCATTTTTAATTTTTTTTATTGAAACTGACACGGAAAACTACATCACCCAATGCACCAGTTTTCTGGTGCCAGTGATGTCAGTCTAAACACCTTGGTGAATTATGTAGGTAGGTGCCATAACAGCGCTTCCCTCAATTCCCGCCGGCTACACTGAACTAGACGGAAAACACGAACTATGTTTCATAGCCGCTTCGACCTGCATTCAGTGCGGGGTGGTACCAAAGGGCGGGTTTAACCCTACCACCATGAAGCATGCCATCAGGCAATAATTGTTGTTTAACATGAATATTCGAATTTCAAGTTTTTTTTTTTTAAATCGTCTGGTTGCCTTGTGCCACCGTGTATTTATGAATTTCTTAAAATAGTTACATACTCCTCAATTCGAGATGTGAACATTCTTTCGCCTGCTCAGAAAGAGCAAGCAATCAGACGGAGCAGAGATTCATTCTAAATTCTCCAAAGGTAGGCGCTGAATCATCTTAAAGTTATTATTCCTAATGATCATCACCAGTCACCATTCTATGTTATTTTCATCTTATTTTCCATAGTATTTCCCATGTTAGAATCTAAATAATTTTCTTCTTATTTTTTACAGATCTTCGAATGTCTCACTACTGGGCTAGGAAATCTCTATTCATATGATAATTTTTTAATTCTTTATTTTGTTTATTATATTATAACACATATATATTATTATGCAGGTGTTAAGTGGATATATATAGTAAGTGGAAAACATAAAAATGTCAAGCAAAGTTACTTTTTCATTCATTTCTAAATTCGTCCATTACATCTCCAGGAAAGACTAAATACATTTCGAGATTCAAAGAGATAACGCTGCCTACGTCATGGGTACGTTACCCTCTGCTGACACCCTATGAGATAATTTACTTGAATTCGTGAGCTCAAGTATCTCCTATCGTTATACTTACTTTTTCCCATGTTATAGTTTATATATATTTTAAGAAGGTTTGTATTATTGTTTTTAGGAAGGTTAGTTATTGTTAGTTTGATAATTTAATTTTATATTAATAGGTCAGGTTTTTTATTGTTTTCTTTGTTTTCTTAAGGCGAGTTGTTACGCCCAACTCGAAAGTTAAAAAAGCGCATAAGTCAAAAAGTTTTTTTTGCAATTTATGAGTAAACTACACAGAAATTTGGAGGCGTTAAAAACCTATTCTTTAGATTGAGTGAATAGCTTCACTTCGATGTAAGTAATTAATAACATTTGCATGATTATGTTCTAATTACTCCGTTTCCATCAAGTTCACTAAAAGATGAAGAATAAAGAGTTCTAGCGCTTAGCCGGGACATAATGTACAGGAAGCCAGTACGTTTTTAATAAAAACTCTTTTAACGCAACATTCAGTACGTAACCGATTCTGAACATTATTTCTTCGGCAATTTTATAAAAAGTAATAATAATTTAAGTTTAGGGATCGCCCTAATACATATCTATAGAATACATACGTACGTGTTAAAGGTAATAATATAATTAAATTTCGGTTATTAAGGCACCCATGTACAACACGCCTGCTATCGAGAGGTCTTGATTTCGCAACCTGAAATTTCCACAGTTTTCTCAATTTTAAAATCTCGGGTAAAATTAGTAGCTATGTAAAATTGTAAACCACCCCGGTGAATTAAATCACCGCAAGAAAACATACACACTAAAAATGCGAACGTGGTGTAGTGAATATTGTTTTACTGGAAGTGGTTGCCCTTTGGAATAAGTCCGCCTTGGCTAAGATGGTATTTTTTGACGTTTTCCTTTGCTTTATCTCTTTAAATTTTCCTTTAATGTTCCTTCCATCATGCGACACCTTTAGCATTGCACAGAACCGCACAGTATCGTGTGGTGCCGGCACTTAAAAAAATTACCCCAGTGCATCTATTCCCATGCTTGTGTCGTAAAAGGCGACTAAGGGATAAGAACAAAATTTCGTGATAAAGGGGTAAAGGGAAAGGTGAGGGTCACCACCTCTCACCTTGGCACGGTACTTCTCCCAAGTCATGCAGTAGATGGGTCTTCTGCTTTACATGCTGCTTGATATCTTGTCCCAATACCTTGCGAAACCTGTTGGTCGGTGTGGTGCTATAATTTACCGGAGTTCTTGCTGCACAACACCGATTACTCTGCTTACCCCGATTGTCGGAATTCAGCGTGAGTGATGTGTGCATAAGTATGTACAGAGCCTCTCTGTAACTCTATACACTTGAGTCATCATACCACCTGGCGGTAAGGACGTGTTGTCTCCGCTGGTATCCCAGTCTACGGCCCCTGATGAAGAAATAGCCCGGGAGATTTACGGTTTGAGAATTACCGAAGATTCCAAGATGGACATGGACAACAAATAACAAACAAAATTACTTTTTTGATCTTATGTCGAAGTCAATTTGACAGCCATGTGATGTGACAAGACAGAGGCGACAGTTGGTGAAAAAATATTATGAAAAATTAATACTTACATATCTACTACTTTCCACCATCCCCAGACATAACCACCAATCATAATGGAGCAAGAACGCGACTTTGAAACCAGGTATGCCGCTTGCATGGTGGACTTCACAGCAAAAACGGGTGAGTCAGTTAAAAATGCCTTCCGGCCTCTGGAATGGGGTCAAGCCGTTGATGTGTCATCGAGCCTGTGCTGGCGTAGGCGGACTTATGAGTAAGTTCTTCTAGGTAGAAGCTATTGCATTTGTTCAGGTAGGCGAAATAATGAAATCATTGATTATTCTACATTTCACCATAGCTATTTTGAGAGGGGCGTCTAATGCCATGCCGGCCAAAGACTGTTTTTTTAAGCCAAAAAGAAAAGAACATTTTGTCAGTGGGACGGTTCTTCCTGATAACCGTGAGAACTGTCTTAAGGAAGAAGCTTTTTTATGTTTAGCCTTTGGGGTTAAAAGTGGCATAATCTTGATAGATATTTATTCAGAAGACAAGAAGGTCCATAGCAAGGACGACGCTAATCTTGGGAGATGTAGTCAGTTGGACCATTGCTTATGTCAACTGCGAAAACGGCCTAAAAGAGAAACACTTACTTATGCTGTAGCTTTAAGAGGATGACCAACGCAGATTGTACTCATCTCAAGAAGGCGCGTAAATGAAACTTTACATACTTAATAACGCAAATTTCAATAAGTAGGTATAATGAAACCTCAGAAAAGCGAATTTATCAGTAGGTGATCTATCTTCAATATGAGATGTTGTATGTTATTCTGTGCCACTGATAGGTGCAGTTGGATTGGGCGCGGCCTGCGCCAACTGTGATATCAGCCTGAATAAGAAACATTTTCTTTATTTGAAGCTGTTGGGGCATAATCAGCGTGATACTGAGAGGTTTCTTTCTGAGGACAAAGAAGTTGACAGGGTTTTTAGGAGGACAAAGAAGTTGACAGGGTTTTTGGTGCAGTCGACTGGGGCATAGCCTCTGCCAACTGCGAGAAAATCCTCACCTCTACCAGAAACATGTTCTTTCTTTACAGCTGTTGGGGCTATCATCGGCACGATGCTAGGAGGTTTCTTCCTAAAGACTAAGAAAGTGCCTGGTATCTTAGGAGGTGCAGTCGGTTGCGGCATGGCTTATACCAACTGTGAGAACAGCCTCAATCAGTACCTCCACGAACAGGAGCCGCCTAATGTCTGCAAAACCCTCAAGTTTGTATTGTATCACACTATAATTTATGACATAATGCCTTTGAGGTAATTAATACATATATTACCCAACAATCATATCTATGGATGTCTTTGATGATGCCTCCATGCATGCACCTTTTCAAATCATTGTCCAAAACTCGCATTTATGTGTTCAAAATTTTTTTAATTTTTTTTATTATAATAACTTCGCTTGGTTTGCTTTTGATATTTTTAAAATATATATAATATATACATATAAACATTCTATCACGCTTCTTCCTCGGAGGCGTAAGCAGAAGAATTGTGCGCCATTAAACACGTTCCTGCCATGCATCCTTTGCTTCCTCTACGACACCCACTGGGAGCACCATATTTAATTTAGAATTTGTGCTAAATAGCCGCTGTCGCTCCGGTGAATGAAAACATCGTCAGAAAACCCACTTCCAAGCCGGTTGGTCACCGTGGAAGTATATGACTAAAATCCTCTCATATCATGTGAATGAGAGAGGCCTGTACCCAGCAGTGGGGCGAATAAAATGGCTTCAAAAGAAGTATATGGGTGGTAATTGTCTGGGCAACAAATTGCAGAGACGTATGTTCAGCAGTGGACGGTTAAACGCTGGTGATGGTGATGGTGATGAAGTATTTGAAGTTTGAAGTAGCTCACCTCTTGTGCTCTGTGTTTCCGAAGAGGAAGGTGACGACCTGCACGAGCGTGTATATGAGGTAGCCCACGATGACGCCGGAAGCCACGATCTCGGCGTCCGGATTCTTCTCCTCGTTGAGGTTCCAGGTGCCGCCGACGCCGAGGAACTCTCCGTTGTAGCCGGTCCGGTAGAGCACAAGGATTATGATGTTCAGCACCTGAAATGTGCCAGTGAATTCATTCAGTAGTGTAGTGCAATTAAATGCCGTGTATATAAACAATCAGGCAGCGATTTAATTTTTACTACCTGACCCGCGTCACTTCTGCGCATGCTTTAATGCGAATAACATGAATTATACAGTTACAAACTCCTACCCTACCCCCCTACCCCTACTCCTAATACTACCCCCAACCCGTGAGGAAACCTACAAACTTTCAATGTTAATGCGTTGTAGCATAGCCCTCTATTATTGCTCTTATTACTCCGTAGAGGGAGGCAGTGATAGAGGGCTATGGTTGTAGTGTATTAAGGTTGACTGGAAGAGATTGCCTCCGGCAGTAAGTCAGATTTCTGCTAAAGCAGAAAAGTCTATATTTATTTATAAACTGATTTATTTATTTTAATATTGATATTGACTACAATGTAGTTTTTCTGAATTTTTAAGCGACTTTGTTCTCTATAGAGAATTCCGAATATATTCGAGGCGTATTCATTTGGTTAGGTGTGTTCCTTCTCCACGATTTTCAACCGACGACTTTCACTAAAATATTCTTTACGTCGTCAGTGGGAAGGTTATATGCCTAAATAATGCGCGCGTTGAGGAGTATGTGTGGAGTCACAATGAAAGACATATTGGAAATTGTGAAGTGCGAGAACTTTGTGGTCTGAAAGAAGATATAGTGACAAGGATTGACAAAGGAATGCTTCGGTGGTTCAGTAATGTTGGAAAAATGGATGATAGAAGACTAACGAAATACATTTTTGGAGCGAATTTGAGTGGAAGAGTCGGGAAGGGTTGCCCTAGACGCACGTACCTAGAACAGATCGAGCAGGTTCTTAAAAAGGGGCAAATGCGCATTACCCGTAACCGACGAGCACGTATGAAGAATATTATGTATGAGAGTGCAAGAAGCGGCAGAGGTGTGTCAGGCAGGATCGTGGCACGTGGAGATCCGTTGTCTCTGCCTACCCCACCGGGAAACAGGCGTGACGCTATGTATGATGTATGTAAGTTGAATGCTATTTATGTTTGTATAATACAATAGAGGCTGTTAACGTTTTACGGGATACGTAGATCCAACTAGTGTTTTTTTTTAAAGGGATGTTGTCGAGCGACCTGTATTGATCAGGTATATGTCATACATACATATGATATCATCTTTTACACATTGTACCACGTGTTGAGACGTCTACAAAAAAGGAGAAATTATTATTAATTAAAATAAATATCTATTTTGAATTAAATGAATGATTTAAAATGCAATAATAAGTATAACTACAATATATTTTTTTAAAGTGTGTGCAAAATCGAAGTACACTCCGGTAAAGGAAAACAACGTGAGGAAACCTATGCACTAACCAATATGCGTACAAGTTCACAGCACCCGTAACCGGCGCACGTGTATGAAGAGATGTATGACGGCGGATGAAGCAAAGTATGTATGACAGGAACCTCCAGCTACATATATTAGAGTAGGTATGTTTTGTTCCGTTATCAGTTCTGTGAACATTGTTATCTGCCAATCGATAGCACAACGTATTTTCGCCCCAAAATACTTGACTTTTCCGTGGATCTGAATCATATTGTAATAAATAAATTATAAACGCATCTGTAGCAGTTTATATATATACGTATATATTCGATAGATTTCACTCGGACGTCATTACTTAGCAATGCACGAAATAAAGATATTAATCATATCAATTATATTTTTATATTATAATCCGCATACGGAAGGATGCGCCGGCCCAAATATTTCATAATCAAATTACTTAACTTCCTTTTTATTTGTTTTGATAATTAATGAATTAAAATTATTTATAATGGTGTATTTTTAATGTGTTCAGTAGTTTTCTTCCAATCAATGTAGTGTTTTTTTTTTAATTTTTAATTTTAATTAGTTTAATTTCAATATTTGTGGGATCTATCGGAGGATTAAATCAAATTTCTTTACGAAAATTATTATCTTTTTCTTCTATTAATAATTTAGGTTGAATAATTTTAGCAATATTATTAGAGAAATAATCAATCATCCATAATACAATCACGCTTCTTTCCCAGAGGGATAGGCAGAGGCAATTGAACCTTATGTTTACGCAATATCTTGAAAATGCAAGTCAGATTCATCAAGGTTGTTGCTTTGAAGATGATACGTTTATATGAATGATAGGTATGTCCGTTTGTCACCCCATGCTTGCTTGTTATCCAGGGCTGAATTCAAATCCCCAAAATTAGAGGAGAAATAGCAAATTTCTTGTTTGGTACTTCGTAAACACGTAAAGTTGGTACCTAGAGATTTTCCAAGGATTTGTGTTACAGATAAAAGTTCATGAGTTGTGTCAATGAAGACAGTGGCAATATCCAGCCAGACGTTGTCTGCTTAATGTATTAATTAAATGTTCTTCATTCATATATAACTAATTGTTTTGCTTCCGATTTCCCAAGAATGCCTTATCTTTCGGAAATGACGGACGGATGCCTTAGTCACTGTAACCAGTACTTCCGATCTTATAGCAAGAACAGCGTATAGGCGTGGGCCTATGAAAAGCACATACAGATATTAGTCATCGTGATGTACGTGCTTCAAGTAATCATCCACCTGAGATTATTATAAGTCATTCTTGTATTATAACGTGGAAATGTCTGCTAATTCGTTTCAAGCCCATTCCACACTTGCCAACCACGGGGAGGGAACACTGGCAATTGTTTTATTAGCATCACCTTCCTGATAGGTGTTAGAATTAGATCCAGTGTTCTTAGGCGAAGAGTATTAATGGAAAATGCCCTGATGGCTGCTGACTCCAGAATTAACCATGAGCCATAAGTTGTTATGTATGACTAAGGCTAAGTCTAATGTTACCATTTATTGCTATCAGGCCATTTTCTATGACGCAAAGTGGTGCGCTTAAATTCAGCCACAACCACAAAGGACTTCCTCGACATTCAGATCCTCTGTTCGTCGCCATTGTCATCAAGATAGATAGATAGATAGAAATTCTTTATTGCTCCAAAAAAATAATTATAGAACTAAACAGCATATTCGGTAAATTGACATGTGGGGCAAAGGCGGACTTATCCCTTGCAGGGATTTCTCCTAATCAACCTTTAGATGTTTGAGAGTCGTATGTTGCGAAATATAAGTAGGTAGTAGCAAAAGATTAAGTGTGGCAATGAAATAATAGAAACATAATAAATATAAATGCACTATACTAGGTACAGAATGTACCGTACACTACATATAAATAAATACACACATTAATACATATGAATTACAGTTAGTGTACTTATGATATAATATCTAATTAAATACATACATACATAGGTACTTACTTGTCCATTTAGTGATTGTGCTAGAATAGTCTTTTGGGAGGTTGGAAGAAGGTTTTGCAGTCGCCTAAGGGAGTGCGCTGCGGCATAGACTTTTCGACTGACCTCAATGACCTGAGCCTGCCAAGAGTATCATCCATAAAGATAACCAGGTTTTTGACAACCCTATGGTATGGCATGGCAGTACCGTTGTACATAATTTCAGGCTATGAGGGACGATCAATCCTCGATGGTAGTCGAGGACTTCCGGCAGTAATTGCCTGAGACTTGCTTGGATTCACGAAGAGTCCAAAGGATCTGGTCCAGTCAAAAATGGTGGCCAGGTCAACATTGATCACATCAATGATTCCAGCAATGTCGTCAGTACTACCTGTACTGCATTCTGTAAGTCATCGGCATACAAGTGACAGAGGGAACATAAGAGTTTAGAGGCAAAATTAATGAAAATCGCGAAGAGTAGAGGAGACAACACGCCACCTTGCAGAACACCAGTAGGTAGTTAGATCGTAGGTACCATTCAGAAAAATCATCTATCATCTATCTACCTTTGTTATTAGTTTAGGTACATATTTGTGTTCTATTATTGTTTTTTTTTTTTGTTGTATATCTTATCAACAATTAATTCTTATAATTGAAGCATCTGCAGAAGCTTAATTATTAATTTTATAACTGAGTAAATTATACTCGTAAGCTCTAATTCTAAAACCTAATCCTCTTCTCCCAGACACCTATGTTATACAATATGTTTGACTCATGTCATACCAAACGGCAGACAAGAATATTATAATTTCCCACCATTAGTAGCAGTACCTGCAGTTGACTACTGTGTCAATTAAGCATAATTTAAAGATGTTAATGGCGGAGTAAATAGTCACTACTTCGTCTCATTCTATATGTGACTGTGTGTCATGTTGTCTTCAGTTTGTTTTACTTGTTCTAACATTTTAAATGACTTGAATGAATCATTGAATTGATAGATCGTGTTTGCGTGTTTTGTTTATGGTTGTATTTTTTTACAAAACCAATTTTATTGGTTTTTGTTTTATATTTTTAGTTTGTCATATCACCTTACCAACAGAAAAACTATTACTGCCAACGTAGGTCTTTCTGTTACTGGGTAATTCGAAAATCATAATAATTAGTATTTTAAGGGCGTATCCTCTACCAAAGTAATCGGTATTATTAGATTCAATAAATATTGCGTTCCTATTTTGCGCTTTATTATATGAATTCCGTCATTAATCGTCTGTATTATTTCTGCAGTGATAGCCCGAAGTAGAAACAAATTATGATCATGATTTTTTTATTTTATTTAAATACAGTGCAAACAAGTTAAGGTCAGGTTGGGCTAAACGTGTTTGCAACTATAGCCCTTATCTAAAGGTTTGCATCAGGTACTCTGTTAACATTACACACATCGTCAAACAATGTCCACTGATATGGTGTGATGATAAGACAGTCTTAGGCAGTCTCATCGATGTATAAGTTTTTATTCTGGCGTTCCATCAGTGTTATTATGCAATGTATCTTTTATTTAGGAAATTATGGTACCATTATGACAAAAATCGTCTATGCGTATCAACTTCAGTTCAAGAAATATTGTGTACTTATGTGTGCAAAATACACTCACATTAACGGAAAGTTACTTTAAATTAAAAACAAAATGTTTATGAATAGTTCATCATGTTTGTAGTTTTTATTAAAAGAACAGTTGATAGTCTTCCTTTTTACTTCTCACATCGCGTGCAATTTCGACTTCTGGCAGCTCAATTTACTCAAAAAATAAATGGATTTTTTTTAAAACCCGTTTTACTTTCGATAGATCTTTAATTTTTTTAAATTTGTTACATATATATACATACATACATATCACTCACGCTGAATCCAACAATCAGGGTAAGCAGAGCAATCGATGTTGTGCTGCAGGAACTCCGGTAAATTACAGCACAACACCAACCACCACATTCCGCAAAGTATTCGGACAAATTATCAAGCAGCATGCACGAACGGCACGAAGGCCAACCTCCTGCATGACTTCGTAGAAGTACCATGCCAAGGTGAGTGGTGGCGAACATGTCGCCCTTTAGCACGGCATCTCATCTTTTACGACATGCATAGGAAGAGGTGCAGGGGCGCCATTCTCTTAAGGACCGACCCCACACGGTACTGTCAATTAATTAAATTTGTTAATAATACTTAATCTGTCTGTCTTGAATGTCTTTACCAACCACAGACAGTTGTAACTCTGACCGCTCACCCCTTAAAGCTTTTTTTTATATTTGATTAACTGTGGGATTTCTAAACAGTATTTCACATGAAAATTTTTTTCCTTGTACGTTGAAAATGTCTGAAACGTCAAAAGAAAATTCTCAATGGTCCTTTGAAAAACTTGAAACCCAAAAATTGTATGTCCTACGAAGGCGTGAACTTGTGATCCATGATTATAAAATATTATTCTTTTCCGAAGCTGTTTCACAATTCAATTTTAATTGAATATTCTCTGCTGTTGCTTTTCCAATTATAATTTCAAATAATGATGAAAATAATGTATAAGATCGCATTCTTTTAGAGAACTGCGCGGTATGAATTTATAATGCATGTAAACAACTTGTCTCATCTCATCACGAATGCTAGCTGCGTCTCTGCTAATGTATTATCAAAGTTAGAAGATGATATTGATTGCTTAAAAAAAATTGATTGCTCATTGAAGTCAAATTAATCTGACCAAGGTTGGGACGAAGAACATGTACAAATTTAAATTTATAATAATTAAAATCCTTCACGCAAATAAAAGTTTAAATAAGATGAAACAAATTTGGATCAGCAGGCGTTATCGCACACGTCACTAGTGAGGCGTGAATATGCGACTACGCCTGTTCGAAATTAGTTCTTCTTATTAAATTTTTTTTTTGCGTAGTTGGGTATTAGTTGTTATAAAGTTTAATTTTTATGTTTTAGTTGTGTTGCGCATCTATTGCGCGCGTTGACTGTCTTACCGATGTATCATGTGCTTTTCATTTATCGTGTGCTCATGTGTTACCAATTTGTATTTAATTTCGCCATTAATTATGAAATCTATGTATGCAGTGTTCCCTTCCCGGCTACACATTACTCCTCCTTACGTAGTCGGGTAAAAATACACTAAGGCGACGATTAAGTGATCCTTTAACATATCAGCGAGCAAATCAGGGTTTGGAGAAAACGCCAATATTTTAAATTTATATTAAAAAGAAGTGGTTAAAATAAAAAATAAATAAAAATGTGTGCTCAAATCTACCATTGCACAAAAAGAAGGATAAACACCTAATCAGTGATAACTTGAGTAGAAACTGAAAGGTAGGGGCCTATTGTCATATAGACACGGTGAGACTATACAAAATTATTGATATAGGTGAATCAAAAAATTTCAAAACCCACCAAAAATAATGTAACAATAAACATTAATGTTTTAAAATTATTATTATTTTAAATGTTCTACGGTTCATAAGTAAATTATTAGTTGTTCGTAACAGCCAAACCAGTTGACAGAGGGCGTCTGTTATTAAAGTTATTACTTATTACTACAAACGAGTGGACTTCCTCTTTAAGTCCTGTGAGGTAATTAGAAGACATGTGCTGCATCCTAATGCCCTCATAATTGTATTAAATAATCCTGCGATGACGAGACGCGGGATTGAAGCGGCGAGACGCACAGAGCAATACTCTGTAATCTATTTGTTTCTTCTTTTTCCTTTGCAGCCATTTTATTCGCCCCACTGCTGGTAACAGGCCTCTCTCATTTACTGACATGAGAGGATTTAGCCATACACTTCCACGGTGACTAACATGCTTGGAAGTGGGTTTCCTCACGATGTTCTCCTTCACCGGAGTGTCAGCAGCCATTTTAGCACAAATTGTAAAGATATAAATATTGTGCTCCCAGTGGGGATTGAACCCGTACCTCCCTCTTGAGAGGCGTGTTTTTTTTCATTGAGAGCGCGACATATGGCGCCGAGCCACCCAGAAGGTGACTAACGACGCCCATGGACATTCGGTTTTTAGCGGGGGTTG
>WYDE02159641.1:0-11074 GCA_009867175.2 Adela reaumurella | reverse complement strand
TTGTCACTTGACATCGGGTGCATTCTGCGACCCCTGCCTCAATCTCTCCATCAAGATTTGGCCACCATAGATAACTTCGTGCTATGGCTTTTGTCTGCACTATCCCGGTATGGCCTACATGCAACATTTGTAGTACGGTACCCCTGAGCTTTTCTGGAATTATCACACGACTTCCCCAAAGCAGACAACCCTTGTGTATACTAATTTCGTCTCTTTTGTTTTTATATGATGATAAGTCTGGGTCTTCGACTTTATTTGGCCACCCGCGCCTTGTCCAAAATAGCACCTTCATGAGGACTTTGTCTTTCGCTGTCTCTGTAGCAATATCTTTCGTGGATGGTGCTCCCAAAGGCTGTTCTTCCAGTAGCAATATATCAGCTGGTTCAATGCTCGGGGTTTCCATGGGCAAAGGTAAACGGCTCATGGCGTCCGCGTTTGCGATCTCTTTCCCAGGTTTGTACTCCAATCGGTACTTTAGACAACCCAACATAAGAGCCCATCTCATCATTCGCGGAGAGACCATGTTGGGAATGGGTTTGTCCGGGCTGAATATGCCCAGAAGTGGTTTATGGTCTGTGATTATTGTCACTTCACGATGAGCGATATATTGATGAAACTTCTTTATCGCATTTATGATAGCCAAAGCTTCGAGATCAATCTGGGCGTATCTTCGTTCGTGTACGTTTAGCGTTCTCGAAGTAAAGAAGATCGGTGCCTCCTGTCCACTCTTCAACCTGTGAGATAACACGGCTCCTATTCCTATTGGTGAGGCATCGCAAGTTAAATAAAGCGGTTTGTTCAAGTCATAATGAGTCAAAACTCGGTCACTTGAGAGCGCCTCCTTTGCTTTATCGAAGGCTTCTATTTCCCGGTGACTCCAAGTCCATCTCTTGTTTTTCTCCAGCAGTCTATACAACGGATCTATCAATGTACTTTTGTTGGGGATAAACCGCTCATAGAAGTTCAGCAGCCCTAGGAATGATTGCAGCTCACCCTTGTTTTTGGGCGCGGGTGCTTCCTTGATCGCCTTAACTTTTTCCCCTGTAGGATGCACCCCTTCCTTGTCTACAATAAATCCCAAGAATTCCACACTCTTCACGTTCAGAAGGCATTTCTCCGCTTTGATCTTCAAACCTGCTTGTTGCAAGCGACGTAGCACTTCCGCCAATCGTTCTCTGTGTTGGTTCTCATCTGACCCTGCAACCAGGATGTCATCCAGCAATGCTGCTACTCCCGGTATGCCTGCCAGCAGTGTCGTCATTAGGCGCTGAAAAATACCCGCTGCAGCATTCACCCCAAATGCCAAACGTCTAACTTTGAACAGTCCTTTCAATGTGTTTACAGTTTGGTACGAGGCTGACTGATCATCTACGGGCAGCTGCGTATACGCTTGGCTCAGATCCAGCTTTGAAAAGATTTCACCTCCCGCCAGTGTTGCGAAAATCTCTGTGGCCGTGGGCAGAGGATATTTGTCCGGCCGTATTGCTGGGTTGATGGTTGATTTATAATCTCCGCACAGTCTTACTGTGCCATTCCTCTTCAACACGGTGACGATGGGTGTTGCCCATTCGGAGTAGGGTACTGGGTCAAAAACCCCTTCTTCCACCAGTCTGTCAATCTCGGCTTCAACCTTTGCCTTCAACGCGAAAGGTACCGGTCTCGCTTTTAAGAACCGTGGCTTAGCCTGTCGATCCACATCTATCTTAGCTGGTGATCCTCGGTAACATCCAAGAGAGCTGTCATCAAAGACGTCTTTGAAGGTCTCTTTTACTGTTTTGATATCCGATACATTGTTCCCTGTGGATATTTTAATGCCGAGCTTCTCAAACCATGATCGTCCTAAAATTGTGGGCCCATTTCCTTTCACCACTGTTAACGGTAGTTTGCTCTTATGGTTGTTGAAAACTACGTCAAACCACCCTGTGCCCACGATTTTAATGGTTTCTCCTCCCCAAGCTTTCAGCGACTTCTTTGTCGGTGTTAGGTTTACTGGAATATGTAGCGCCTGGAAACTTTGTTCATTAATGATTGATCGTGACGCACCAGAATCTAACTCCATTGTTGTTTTTCTTCCCTCGATCTCCACTACGACCATATAAGGGGGAGTGCTCTCATCTTCCATCACGCTAAACAATGTAACTGTATTCGGATCCTCTGTTTCGACCGTTTTCACTTCTCTCTCTTTACGTTTTTTTCTTACTTCCTGCCATCTCTTCGTTTTACACGCCCTCTCTAAATGTCCTTTTTTCTTGCAATACGCGCAAGTAGCATTGCCGTGCGGACATTCCGATGATGTATGCGCATCGCTGCACCGATAGCATCTTAACTTGAACCTCGGTGCTTCATATTTTTCTGACTGTGCATACACCTTGAGTACCTCCGGGCTCGTGTTTGCCTCCACAGGTAGTGTTGGTTGGAGTTGTGCGCCTCGGTGCAAGTTCGCGACGTGGCGTTGCGCCGCCTCCGCCGCTCGCCCGAGTTCCACCGCTTTCTCGTAGGTCAGTTCAGGAATTTTGAGGTAGTCCTCCTGGAGCCTCCTGTCTCTCACGCCTGCCACTATTCTGTCGCGGATGAATCTCTCCACCATTGGGAAGTTACAGTGTTTGCTGAGCTTCTTGATGGCTGCCAGGTAGTCGCCGAAAGACTCGCCCTCTCCTTGGTCACGCTTGTTGAAGTTGTACGACTCCATAATCTCATTGGGCCTCACAATATGGTGCTTGTCTAAAGCCGCTACCATGTAATCGTACGTGACCAGTTCCTCCTCGAGGTCTGTCGGAGATACTAGTGCGGAAATGTGGTCCAAGGATTCGGCTCCACATACCGCTAGAAAGTTGGCCTTTTTGTCTTCGTCTTTCGTGATATGATTGGCCAAGAAGCTATACCTCAGCCTTGTCTTGTAATTTTTCCAATCGTCTACATTGGGTTTGAACTCCGGGAATCCCGTGAGCGGTCTACTCGATGTTTCACTCATTTTGAAATTTTATTTTTAAAACTTTGAGTAATATCGATACTTTCGTTAGAGTACTCGCATCAGTATTCAGTCAGTATAACTGATACTAACTACCCATCACTAAACTATTTTGACAGTACTCATCACTGACTGAAATAACCCATCACTAATTATGACTCATGGTATGAGGCTGCACTCTTGTGAATTTTACTTGTTGCTTAGCTAGTTCAAGTAACTTTTATATTCAAGGATGTTCCTCACCCTTTACAAACAGCTCCGAGTTTCCACCCTTATGTAATATGTGAGTATATAGTATTTACGTAATTTTTTGCTCCTCGTCGCCAATAACAAGTTGACACTTAGGTGGTGGGCACACAACTGGCGTTATGTTATAAACCGAGTACCAATACCCGTTACCTTAGGTAATATCACTTGAGTACTCGGGTACAAGATACCGATACATAACAGTGTTTTTACGAGCCGGCCGGACAAATACATGGAGACGGGAACACGGACTGCTGATCATATCTGTGAGTGAGGTGGACGCCGGCCGCTACGACTCTGGCTCGGTGTCTCGCTCATCTCTCATCCAACGTATACATTGTAGGTTTGTAACAGCCGACCGGAAAGTACATGGAGGTGGGAACACGGACTGCTGATCATGTCCGTGAGCGAGTCAGACACCGGCCACTGTGACTGCTGACTAAGTGGCTAGCTGCTCTGCTCATTCAACGTATATGATATGTGTGTGTGTTGATTGTGACAGCCGGCCGGACAAGTACATGGAGACTGGAACAGGGACTGCTTATCATATCTGTGAGCGAGGTGGATGCCGGCCGCTACGACTGCTGGCTCGGTGGCTCGCGGATCTGCTCATCCAACGTATATGTTATGTGTGTGGGATGTGACAGCCGGCCGGACAAGTACATGAAGACGACGCAAAACGGACTGCTGATCATGTCAGTGAGCGAGTCGGATGCCGGCCGCTACGACTGCTGGCTCGGTGGCTCTCAGATCTGCTTCTCCAACGTATATGTTATGTGTGGTTTGTGACAGCCGGCCGGACAAGTACATGAAGACGGCGGAACACGGACTGCTGATCATGTCAGTGAGCGAGTCGGATGCCGGCCGCTACGACTGCTAGCTCTTTGGCTCATTGATCTGCTCATCCAATGTATATGTTATGTATATTTGTGTTTGTGACAGCCGGCCAGACAAGTACATGGAGACAGCGGAACATGGGCTGCTGATCATGTCCGTGAGCGAGTCGGACGCCGGCCGCTACGACTGCTGGCTCGGTGGTTCGCTACTCTGCTCATACAATGTTACCGTCGACGCGCACAGGTAAATACATAACTAAAAAATTTTATTTAAAATCCTGACCCTGGTGAGTGACTCGAAATGTTCAAGTACAGAATGACTAAAAGTAAATGGCATCTAGGGCAGAGTTTAATAATAACTTTATTTTCGCATTGGGTGTTCTCAGGGCCTATTAGTATTACTAAAGTCCCTCAATCGCAAATTCTCATGTCTCGTCAATAGTGTTATGAGCTCGGGGTCTCGGAATAGAAAAATAAACGCCTTTTCGCACTGTAGACGATGTTTTATAAATTTACGAGACCATTCATTTCACTACAACATAACCTCAAACACAATTAGGGTTGCCAGGTGTCGGGATTAGCCGGACATGTTTGGCTTTTTACGGTCGTGTCCGGGCAGTCCGGCTTTTAAGCAGAATATGCCAGTCGGCAACCAAATGCCGAACCCTTCATACACCCATCGGTCACCCGTCCGTCACTTCCCGAAACTTCTTCTGTTGGTATACGTGCTGTCTGGTGTGAAACTCTCCTCTCCCCGCACCGCACACACAGCTCACGCTCCGCCCACCCGATGCCACACCCGCCCCCTAGCGCCGCGGCGCAAGAGTTTAATTGAATTTAAACCAGATAACACCAAACCTAACTTTAGCTAAAGAGAAAGACGTGGAACCGACAACGTCTATATAACAAGGCTGCTAAATCCCAGGCTCGAACTAATTATGAATAACTCGCGTGAATAAGTTTCAAAATTCGCGCATTGATCATTTTGGCTCGCTTCGCTCGCCCATTTGTGTAAGTCCTTTACATTGCTTTACTTCCTTTCAAATGCACCCACCGTTATGATTTTGGCTTACTTGTTCCAATAAATATTTGCGATTCAACCCAATAGATTTTCAACTCTTCTTGGATGTATAGTAGTTGCAAAGCAGGGGGACCCAGAGAACTTTGAGGGTCCCAAAAGCCTCATGAGAACTGAAACTCGCTCGCGCCGACCGACCGAATATCACTCACTTCGTTCGTTCCTAGCTTGCTCTTATAGCCTCGAAATGTCGCAATGTCTCCTCTGTCCGGTATAATGCCTTAAATAGTAAGGCATAATGCTTTGAGTATTATCACAAACTTTCTAGACTGAATTCCTTCCTACCACTAAAGAACTTTCTAGCTAACACATTGTCTAAAAAAAAGACCTACACCCCTCTCTGTCTCGAACATTGTCACTTACATAATCCCTTCTCATTCTATACACAAGGCTTCATCATTCATGAAGGCCCTCGAACAAACTGGAATATTCTTGGTCTACATAGTGTATCTCCTACGTACTACAGGACCCACACCATTCTTCATCTGCCTCTCACAAATGCTACCATAACATAAAACCATAGACCATACATAAAACAGATCAATCATTCACTATAGTCCTGGAACATTCTCTCTCTTACCTCATCCTCTCTCTTTTTCTCCTATTGCATTAAAATATCTTCTACTTGCACACAAGCTGTCAATCAATAAGAACCTCTCAAATTTTTTTCTAACCATCCCGGAATTCTGCAACTCGAATCCATCGTTTGTGCGCTACATACCTGATTTCTCCTTACTAGCTGCATAATGTTGAGCTTTAATTAGAAAATATTAGTAAGAGGCTTAAGAACCGAGAAGAAGATCATCAGCGGGCAGCAGAAAACGATTAATAGGTATCTACACCTTCGAACTTCGCCCGTGTTACCGCTTCGTACTTTATCTAAAGGTTATTCCAGATGATAATCTACTCTCTCTGCCAAATCGCATAAAAATCCTTTCACGCGCTGAGTAAAGAACAATAAGTCTGCAAATTCACGATTATCCCCACAGCCTCAGAAATTGCTCACGTCACCTTCTTTCCAACGATACCAACTTCGCTACCGGGCCGTGTCAGCGAACTTCGTTTGCCGTTGGTTGCTCGAGCTACTGGTTCCAATTTCGAATTCTAGTGGGCCGAATTTTATTTATTGTTTGCCCTGGTTCATCTAATAAATGCCACATTGGATAGATTTCGTGGCGCGTAACTTGGCCGCTCGCTGCCATAGGCGGCGATATGCAGCCTGTGAGCTCTGCGAGACACGACCGAGCTCGGTTTGCAACCGTGATCTTTATGAGATACGAGTTAGCTCGATCTGCAGCCGCAAGCTCTGTCAGACACGAGCGAGTTTGGTTTGTAACCACGAGCTCTGCGAGACATGACTGAGCTCGGTCTTCAGTCGCGAGTTCTCACAGTAGTTCTCCGATTAAAGGCCCAAATGAAGAGTGGGCCACTTGAGAGTATTGGGGAGTCCGCTTTTCTAATACACCAGGGGAAGTATTTTTCAACCCTCTGACACTACCTTTTTAAAAATTGTATGCGTAAAAGATATTATGAATATCTATGTAGGTATCTACCTACATATGTTGTCCTTTTATGGTATTAATTTAGAATGAAATATATTTAAATAAATAAATAAATATAGACTTTTCTGCTGAGCGGAAGGTGGACTTATTGTCGGAGGCAATCTCTTCCATTCAACCTTTATACAGTACAACACTTTATATTGTTAGTGTATAGGATTCCTCACAGTGTTTTCCTTCACCGGGATATTTGATCCTAAAAAATATGAAAAGATATAAATTTTAGCCTAATTTTCAAATTAAGACATGGGACATTCAATATGCTTTTATTTGTAGAAAAATAATATTCCACCCAAATTGGGGAAGAATAAAAGACACGAAAAGTGCCTTGGCCTGAATTACTTACACAAATATTGTATAAGCAGTATGATTCAGGTGTCTTTTTCACACTATTGATACTTCACACTATGATGGTGAAGAAATAGGATGAAGAGAAATTCGAAATTTAATTCGAGGCAGTACACGATGCTCTTACTGTTTGTTAATCTGTTTCAGCAATGCGCGAGACAAAACGACTCAAATCAGAATGCACACCCAAACGAGATCGTGTGATAGCTCGTGAAGATCGCCTGCCTCGTGCTCCAATCCGTGGACTACTGCGCCAGTCTCGTGCCCGTCCCCTACCTGCGCCAGGCGCTAACGCACTGGTGGCGGCGGCTCTTTCCGTAGTCGCGTGCGCCTGCGCCGCGCCGCGCCGGTCGAGTGGGCGACTTCCGATCTAAATTCATATGTGACTATTGTACTGTTACGTGTAAAGGACAAAACGCGTGAACATGTGAGTAGCAGTTGGGTGCGAGTGAATAGTGCGCGCAGCGAGCGCACATACTGGAATATTAATATTTTGTAATATATTGTAAATACAAGCAGGGTTAGGTAGACCTAAGCGTTAGAACTATAATGAGTAGGATAAGATATTTAGTTTTAATGAGGCAGCAATATCTAGCTTAGTTGAGTCCACATAGCGGACAGCTACACGCCGCCGCGGAGAGCTCCCGCAGTGTCTCGGACCGAGGCAACGGCGGTTCAAATGTGTTGTGTCTCAGAGTAGCGGTGTAGGGCGCACGCCCTATACTCTCTGCCCCACCTTGCACCATATCTAGGTATGATATATTGAACCTGTGATAACGTCCATAGTAAGTAGGTAGGTACATACATTCTAGCCTCAGATCAGACAAATATAAACTCATATTATAAGTGCCGCAGTTAATTTTAAATATGAATGAATTAAAAGGTAGTCTGCTCGACGTTTCGGAGCCACACATAGGTCCGGTTGACAAAAGCGCGTGGCCGTCGTCGGCTCGATCGGGTGCCAGCACATAACTTCCAGCTCGCTTCCCCAAAGTCCCCGTTCCGCTCCAAAGCAACCATGGCAGCGGAGTCACATCCGGTACTGGGTTTGCTGGCATCCAAGCATTAAATTTGAGTACAGACTTACGGATTTTTCTTTCTTAGTGTACTGTTGTTCTCTAATGCACGCGAATGTAATAAAAAAAATGATACATTCATTAGGGCCTTAGTGATATTCTCGAAACGTTAAGAGGCGAGCCCGTAGACCATGGTGAGTTTTTTAAAGTTTCGTACCTCAAAAGGTACAAACGGAACCCGTATTGGATCACATTGTTGTCCGTCCATTTTTTTTTTATAGTGAACCGGCACGAGTGGGGTGGCTGTTACCAGACTTCCGATTTAAGGTCAGACACAGCCAATAACACCACTCCTTGCGAAAACACACTCAGAGAGGCGCCATGCCTGCTGTAAGGCGGAAAAAAGGTCGTTGTCTAATTTATTTTATCTTTCATGTCATGACTAGGGATGGGCAGACTAGTCGGGAAAGCTGACTCTTCGTCAACTTTTGTAGTCGGCGACTAGTCAGCGACTAATCTGCAAATTATGCCGATTATAATCGTTTTATAATAAATAAAATAAAACCAACAATTTATGCTTATTTTATTATTTTTATTTGTAAAAAGTATTCAATCAAAAGTATCTAAAGTTGCAGTCTGAATACATTGTCAAAGAAGCAATAAGTTAACATAATAGAAACTTAGGAATCAGTCAGAAATTCAGTATTATAACACAATTACAAATACCACACTCAGTCTGTTCAGTACTATTTTAATTTTACTTATCTCAAATCTTTGTTGGTGCTGTCTTCCAAGCGGTTTCATGGGCGCTGTGGTTCGCCTTGGCAAAGCGCACATATGGCGGGGGTAGTTCTGTCCTTTTTGGTGCAGTCCAATGTTCTGTGGTTTTCACCGCATTTTATACATATGTACTTACACATGCATTTGTTTTTTGAGTATCAGTTTTGCTGGCAGCGTTTGCATTGAAAAAATGTCCTTTTCTTTTTAGGGTCTTCGATTTATCACAAACTGGTTGTAAATATATTCAATGTTTTAAACGTTTTAATGTTGAAATTTTGCTCTATGTTGACAAAGAATGTTGAGATTGGTATTCCATGCGGTGCATATTCTGAGTAACATTTTGCACTATATTTTGAGTTATATTCTGTTAATCATGTTCTTAGGCGGCGGAATTGAGTCCATAATTCCATATAACGCAATGGGAGGTGGTTGTACCTCCTTTTTAGTTTTACGATTGTTATTTGTTACGTCTTCGGTATCATCGATGGTTAGTAGGGAAAAACTATTGCCCGAGTTTACATTTGAACTGTTGCCTCTGTTGTTGGTAGACTGATTTTCTGCTTCTACCAGTTTCCCTTTTTTGGTCGACTTATGATCGGTTTTTGCCAATCTTCAGTTGGGAGACCTTGAAGGAGACAGACTTTGTCCTGCATTATTGCATTCCCGCGTAATTGCCCTGTAATATCTCCAAGCGAGGGTGATCTTTTTCTTTGCAGAAACATACCTCAGTGAAACCTTGGTTGGGCATGTTTGTGAGCCTCTTAGCTATCCGTAGGTTGACTAGATGCATCAACAGACGGGGAGCCTGGTTCCTTACCCCCGTGCCGTCCTCAGTGACATATTTCTCACTTGGGAGCCAGGTTACCCCCAAGCGCCGGGTGCTAGCCATATCTCATGGCTGATTGCTCTCGTTTTCATCCTAAATATATGAATCAAATAAGTGGGTATAACATTTGTCTGATGTGAGATATTAGAGCAGTAGAGCGTGCGTGCAGAGTAGGTACCTGTGCTTTTTTATTATGTCTGTACCTTGCCTACACTCACGTTGCGTGGCGCCTGTCTAAGCGCGCCCATGTCTCTACTGCGTCACTTAATACAACTCTTACTTAAATCTACTTAATTTATATTATTATAATAGGTACACAACATGTTGAATCTATATAATGATAATTATGTAGTTAGTACGCTACATACCTAGCTAGTGTTGTCTACTTTTGTACTGATTTTACCGTGTAAGGTAGGTTCTACTAAGGTTGTACTAAACTAACAGTGAAAATGTAATTTTGTAGGCAACTGAACATTTACGTAATGTTTCATCATATTAATTAATTTAAAAATTAATATTATTTCTGCGTCGAAAAAAAATTAGTTAATACTTAAATTTAATAAAGATTTAGATATGAAAAAATTACGATGACTCTTCACTTGTACAAAGATCCATCTTTACATCCATTATAGACTCTTGAGCGTTGATGTGTCTCACGTCTCGTGAACACGAAAATGGTCCTTCATACTTTTTATCAAGTTGTATGATGTATTATAGCTGTAAGGCATACTTTTTGTATAAAGTACAGATTTACTTACGTATGTACAAAATATTGTTTTTTCTTTATTTAGCACTAGCTGTTGCCTGCCGCTCCGCCCGCGGTATTTCACCCTTCGCCACCAAAATCCGACTCCGCCTACCCCTACCCTATGTACCCCTAAGTCTACTCGTAACCCTAACCCCTTCCACTACCCCTACTTCTACCTGTACTCAGTCCCTACCCCGGACCCCTACCCGCGGTAATCACCCCTTCCGGCCACACCCCATCCAGTTCCCCAACCCGACCCGACCCCTAGGCTAAACGGGGCATGTTGAACCCGTTTTTCGTATTTTCTTTGGCCCGCGTCTCCGCTCGTGGAAATCACCTATCCCCACCACCCCCACCCCGCTACGCCGCCCCACCCCCATTCTGTATCCCGTACCACCCCTAAAAGGAAACCCGCAGGAGCAATTTGACGCGTTGATGTTTTTCTAATCTACATACAATATACAAGATTGTGCATACCAAGGCCGACCAGTTTCCCTCCCAAGCCACATTCCAGGGTACGGCTGTACCTAACAATGACAGATTGGAACTCCTGGGCGTGGAACTAACCAAAGATGTAGGATTTAGGAGCTTTATAGAGTCTAAAGCTAACCTTGCTTCCAAGAAACTGGGAGTCCTTTACCGCAGCAGGCGATTCTTCTCACCGGCACA
>WYDE02159530.1:0-11075 GCA_009867175.2 Adela reaumurella | reverse complement strand
TCTCGTTCATACTCATTCAAAGAGGTACACGCTGAATGAGTGCGAACGAGATAGATGCGCGCCACTTTCGAGATAGATGATCTATACTAGGCTTCGCTTCTCTCAGCCAACAACGAAACCTTTATAGATACGAAGATAAAATATCCACAAGACAGTTCATATTTTGCAGCCGTTTTATTCGTCCCACTGCACTTGGCACAGACCTTTCCCACTGATATGAAATGATTTGGTCACGATTACCTGAGAAAAATAATTTGCAAACGAAACATTTTCGGCAAATTTGGAACAAGAAGCACAGCACCTTGGTCGCTTCGCTGCCTCCGCCGCTGTCATTCTACATCTTCTTAGAAGCGTCGGAATGTCGGTTGCGATGCGAGCACGTTGCATGCATGCAGCGTGTCGCGTTCTCAGAAGATGAGCGAGCAGGCGCAACCTTCCGTGAACAGTTTTGGATATTTCAAATGCAACCCAGCAAGTCAGAGGTTGTAAACAATACACAAGGCAGATGTACGCCAGTCTTGTCGTAACAGCCTTCGCGATACTCGGCATGGACGTTGAAAAATTTCCAGCGAAGTTTCTTACCAGTTCTTCTAGGAAGTTGGAAATTGGTGCGTGGTGAGCAACTGACATCTACTTAATAAAACTGTAAACTGGGAATACAATCATGAAATTTTGCACAGGGGTTCCTTTCGTGACGTAGGTGAGCACTAAGAAAGGATTTTTGAAAATCCTTTCTTAAGCAGGTTAAATAGGGGATGAAAGTTTGCGAAGTTCGTCATTTTTAAAGATTTTTTATTTTTATTTTGGAAATTTATCCCCTAAGGGATAAAATAAAATTAAATAGGGGATGAAAATTTGGATGGAGGTTCAAAAGAGTTCAACGCGCCGAGGTTCCTATCGGTAGGGTATGAGTAGGTGGATGGGGAAAGCAGGGGCGGGGGTTGGCGGTGAAGGGTGATATACCGCGGGCGGATCGGCCGGTAAAAACTAGTATCGAATGAACCTACAAAATTTCAACCCGATCGGCCAAACGTTTAGGTGGAATAGACATAGAAAATTTTCCACCAAAGTTTCTTGCCAATTCTTCTAGGAAGTTGAAAATTGGTGTGCGGCAAGCTATTGGCAAATATAATAAACCCACAAAATTTCAGCCCGATCAGCCAAACCGTTTAGGAGATGTGCGGAAATTGACCCTAGTCGAGTAAACGCTACAATCCACTGAAACTGTGCCCGCTCGTGTGTCGTATGCATCGTAGCGTATCTTAAGTGAATTGTTTCAGAATGTGGCATTATCAATGTGGGGCTGACTGACGTGGACGGACGGGTAGGTGGTGGGTGGGCCTCCCCGGCGCGGCGCGGCACAGTCGCGTGTCCGCAGTATCTGTACCTACGTTCGGAGCGCAAGTAGACGCCACCGCGCCGCGCCGCGCCGGCGTGCGTGCTGCGAGACCGGGCTTAACTTTATTTTATTACAATAATTTGTCGGCTGCCTAGTGGGCTGTTTATTGTTATGGCCGGTGTTTTCCCGCACGGTGCCGTTTACTATCGAGTAAACTCAGCGGTTCCTTGCTATACGTACGGGATGCCAATCTATGTAATTTTACTCGGACTGTAATTACGTACCTAGGTCGTAACGCGATCCACTAAAAGGCGCACTTAAGAAAAAGTAATAGCAACGTGGCAGGAGCGCTCTGGGATTTACAGTCATTTAGATCACGAGTCGGATAATACAAAGTAGGTATGCGGAGGACGCGACGTGCACGACGCACGGGACGGGGGGTGGGGGAGAACTCGAGTCCGGAGCAGAGAGTGAAAGTTGTTGCGGAACATTCCCAGAAATATGCTCCAACTTTCCTCAGGCCTTCGCGGCTGTATATTTGTGTCGAATAAACGCAACGCTCGCCGTTTTAAGGAAGCCCGGAGAGAGGTCTTTGCATAATAAATTCCGCTATCATCAGAACATTTAACTGTAACTTTAGTCGTTAAACAAAAATAGACGCAAAGGTGACGTTCGTTCTGTGATAAAATTAAAATAAAAAATCACATAATTTTATTTCATTTTGGTGTTTCAACGACACAGCAAAGACAAGTCGTAATGTGAGCACAATCGGCGTAAGAGCAGGATAGGCGCGCGGTGTGTTGTGTAGCGTAGGTGAAGTAAGCAACTAGGTTAGGAAGCGGCAGACGTGGCGGCGACACGGTGGCAGGCAAGCGAGCTCACAGTCGTGCAGGCAGGGCCCGGCAATGCGACACAGACACAGCCACGACCGTGCCAGCCGTCACGCATCGGCGACTGCCGCCGCGCCGCCGCCGTCTCACTGGCTCGCATTACCCACCACCGACGACGCATACCGTCGCGGCGGACAACTCGTGGATATGATTCATGGATGAGCTGCATGCACACCGCCCCGGCGGCGTGGCGGCGCGCCGCCGCACAAACACTGCGACATGCGCCTCCGTCACTTCGCTCGCATTTCGTCTTCTTATTGCACTGTCAAAGCAGCCGTATGTCATCGTCGTTCGTTCCGCTCATAAAATACGAGTACTTTCTTTCCGTGCGGAAGAAGGCCCTGGACGCTGGCGGTCGGACTGTGTGGGATGTCGAGATGAGCTGTGCGTTTACCGTGCTAGTATCACACGACTGAGTGAACAGACTACGCCACGATTTCAATCAATCAGTGCGTCTACCGGGCTATTATTACATGAACGAGTGAAGAGACGACGCCACGATTTCAACCAACTAGCCGTGTCGAGTGCGTTAACGCTTAAGATTGGTTGAAACCTCTTCGCTCACTCGAGTGATATTAAGCCGATAATAAGGCAGGAGTAACGATTATCACATTCCTGGTTTTCGACAAGTCCCAAAGGCGGGGACGTCAATTCGTTCATTATAAATTCGGCAAGGCAAGTCTCATATAATATTCTGGCACACATCTGAGGCGAGAAGGCGACGACGACGCTTAGAGAGGCGGAGTGGTTACGCGGCAGGCAGGATGTGACCGCCTCAAAGAGTGGAGCTCTTGAAATATTAATGCATATTAATACAGCTGCCACCCGCCCGCTCCCATACGGAATAACGACTCCATTCATCCGCATACGGCGATATGGCATCGAGTCGAGTGTAGGAAATTAAAGCGAATATAATGCCACCATTTATGTCAATCGAGCGCTCATCGAGAATAAAGGCGACCTGAATCAAATAGTGGTCGGCTCTGAAAGAACACTGACAAATAAGACCGGGGCCCGGTGAAGGACGGGTCGAGCCGCAGACAAACAAACCGCTCCACCGGTGATGATCAGGAAGGATCACACGAATAACTTAAATGGCTCGAACTATTTGCGACTTGAGCTGGCAGTGCGCTCCAGGCTCCAGAAGCCGAGGGTCGCTCGGGCGCGCGTCCGCTCTCGTTACAGGATCGAAGTTACAATTATATTAGACCCGGTGCGATTGCTGCGCGGACTTTCCGCAGGCGAGCGAATTATTTTACGAGCGTATTCGGCGCGAGGCCCCGGGAGAAGGTAACAAATTGGTTCGGTGGGAGGCGGCGACTGGTGCTTTCCGAGGTTAGGAGGGTTACTCCTGCGGTAATCCCCCGCACCTGCCACCCGAGCCGACCGCAAATCATCCCCTGAGCCGTGAGCTAACGGCTAACCCTTCCGATGCCCCAGTATTAAGAAAATAACTTATTAGCTGACCGACGCGCCGCACCTCGCAATTACGTATATCAGACATTATATGTATTGGGTATAGCTACCAGGACAGAGATGGCCCATGTCCTTCATCCATACATACATACATAACAGAACATATTATCATGAGTTAAATACGGTTACTTTCATTCTACGAGTAAGTACTTTTGATCTTACTTACTGTTGCATTTTCCACTCATAAAATTATATCAGATAAAATTAATATCGAATACGTATTGGCTGTCGGTTGTGTTCAGAGTTTGTGTTGCAAAAGTCGCTATGTACTACTACGAGTATGTACTATGCGCACTTTATTTAGGTCTCCGATGTGATTACGGCTAAATAGTGTGGAAGGAAGAGCAGAGACGTCCAGCCAGCCACACTATTTAACCAACCTATTTGTTAACGCTTGTCAGGCCGACATATCAATAAAAGGTGGAAGTGGGATATTGGTCTGGTAGAGGCCGTCCGTCGAGGCCGGATGCTGGAATATCCAGTCTCTATTCGGTAGTAGCGATAGTTTTATTTGCAGATGAGCGGACAGGCCGAGCGCATGGGTGCACCCCCTCACCGGCGGCGCGGCGGTTGTCGGGGTGGGACGCCGCGGGGTTGATTGGGCGTATGCGACTATGTGGTGCCGGAGCCGGGCCGGAGGTGAGAGACAGTATTGATTGACGGATGAGCGGCCGCTCGATACCTCCGATGACATTCCTTTCTCCGCGCGCAGCCGGCGCGGCGCGCACCCCACCCACACCCACCTGCCTCAATGCATAGGCCACGTGTCTCGCGACTTTTGCCTTTTCATATTATAATTTGAATTTGAGAATATTTGTACAAGGTAGCTGTACGCCAGTCTTGTCGTAACATGCATCGCGATATTCGGGAAGGACATTGTAAAAATATCAGCTAAGTATCTTGCCAGTTTTCTATGAAATTTAAAATCAGTGTATGGCGAGTTATTTACACCTATGATGGGCCTACAAAAAGTCAACCCGATCGGATAAACCATTTAGGAGTGGACGTTGAAAATTTTCCACATAATTTTCTTTCCAGTTCTTCTAGCTAGGAAGTTGAAAATTCGTGTGGTGCGAGATATTCACATATAAAATAAACCTAGAAAATTTCAGCCCGATTGGCCGTAGCGTTTAGGAAAAATTTCCGGCGAAGTTTCTTGCCAGTTCTTCTAGGAAATAGAAAATTGGTGTGTTGGCATACAGAATTAACCTACAAAATTTCAGCCCGATCGGTCGAACCGTTTACGAGGGTTGTGCGGACGAACAAACAAACGGGTAAACAAACAAACAAACACAGACAGACACCAAAAGTTTATTGGCCCTAGTCGAGTAGTAGGCTTCGCTAGCCTCCGCTTCGCGTAGCCACCACGCATGGCATGACCCTTCCGACATCGACCTGCGGCTTGTACTTACAGGCATCAGGAATTGGTCAGGTCAGGGCATCTCAGCGCCTTATTTATAACTAGTACAGGCGTAAAACCATCCGCATGTATGGAGAGGGTCGGACAAATTCCTAACAAGCTGTTTGTTGTTTTAATATGTACATATGTATGTCCTCATTATGGAAAAAAATCCCCACTCATACCTATGGAGCTTCTCTGATTTTATGACCCCTAAAGAAAAATTGAAAACAAAAATGATTTATTTTTAGTAAATCGTGGAATGACTTTTTTCGCGTAGTTCAAACTCAAAATAAAAAATTAATAATAGAAAAATATAGTAGCTGGTACTACGTACGAGCTAGCAACGAAGGTCATTGACCAGCCGAGTCGTGAATTACATATATTCCGCGTGGTTTCCCTGTGTAATATGCATATCCATATTTTTTGCTTATCTCACGTATGCCAAATCGGAGAGACTGTATCTGCAAACTATGGAAGATCTATCAGATCGTTTCACTGCCAAGGAACTAAGAAGCTCTAACGGACACTTAACCATAACACGTTCTGACAAACATTGTTGCGGTGTATCTCCTGGTACCTACATGTATAACATTATTTTTAATGCAAAATTACGGTTTTATTCTCATTATTGGTACTATTACAACTTTGCACAGATTTGGGCATCGAGCAAGGTGTTATGAGACCCATGAAGACAATTTGTGGTCTAGTTGGAGGAAGAGGAATAACAGAAAGTACTGTGACAACGTGGGTATCGGCTATTCCCCGTTCTGTACCAATGTGTGATTCGTTGGAATTATTCTGTGGTGTTAGATCCCAGTCATCAGGACAACGACAATAAGAAATGCGAGAAAACAAGCTTGAGACAGGCAAGATCTAAATACATTTTCTGAGTGGCTATTAGCTCATTCTCCTTTCTCTCCGAGACCGCCAACAGAGTTAGTGTCTCTATCAACGGGTATAATAGCTGATGATTCCATCGATTGCTATCTCCGCGAAGAGGTCAGTGCGAAGGCAATGAGAGAAATCAATGGCAAAACCTTTTCTAAGCTCCAACTAAAGCGCAAAGATCAATGTCATGATCAGCATCATTTGCATCAATGTCATGGCCGATCGTTGTCCGCAAGGCACGTATTGAAATCAAGCCAGAGCAATTTTTCAACAGAATAATTTTTGTCTGTGCTACTGAAACCAAAAGTAACAAGCATTTGCTCAAGAACTTTGCGCCTCAGCCACCATCCTATTTGATAATGGAATGATGAGGAAAACTGCCAAATCAAAACTATCTGAAGCACTCCAAGACCGCTGTCCTTGTGAAACCACTTGTCCTCCTTCATCGAAGTATGTGCTAGAAGAAGGTAATCTACTTTACACAATGACGAGTTGGAAGCGCGACTCAACATATTCTGATGTTTGTGAACTTTACGTACAGTACGTAGTGAGACACTATGGAACTTCCTGCACAGTAGTGTTTGATAGGTACAAGGGTAATCTCAACACGAAGTCTGCTGAACAACGGCGTAGGACGAGTGTAAACTCTTCTTATAAGTCTTGAGGTGCGCCCAGATCTTCCAGTCACAACATCATCTTCGCAGTTTCTGGCTAACTACAAGAATAAGCCTCAAATTATAGATCTGTTAATTAACAATTGAAAGCAGCCGCGTCACTGTGTTGCAAGCAGAAGATGATGCTGACGTCCTCATAGTCACAACAGCTTTGAGCCTTTCTACAAGCGAAGAACCTTTTGCTGTTGTAGCTACGGATACAGATCTCCTAGCACTGCTTATTGCTAGAGCAAGCCCAGTACACTATGTGTACTTGTATATTCCAAGTTAACCTACTACGCATGCCCGTGTTCATAATATTGCAAAACTTCAGAAAACTTTAGGAAAGGCAATGACAGAAGCGCTATTGTTTTGCCACGCGATCACAGGATGTGACACAACCAGTGCCCTATTTGGAAAAGGCAAAAAATCAGCATTCGATATCCTTGAGAAAAATCCTAATCTGATGACGACAGTTAGCATATTTGCTGAACGCAACTCTACCCACGAAGAAATGAGCTCTAAGGAGGAAAGTTTGTGATGGATTTAGATAAGAAAAAAATGCAGAACATAAATTTTGAGAAACTGAACGAGATGAAATACTTTTATTCCTGCCAGGCAATTGGCCAGCAAGCGTTATCACGCAAATTTGATATTGCTACACTCCCTCCAACGAGTGACGCAGCCCATCTGCTCTCGTAAAGAGTTTATCATCAAATACTTATTTTTCTTCTTAGCTGCAATTAATTTACGTAAAATTACGCTTTAGGAAATATAATTTAATATATTTGTCCTCTACAGGTGCAAAAATGGTTGGGGCAAACTCTTCCACCTAATTACTGATTGAGGCTGGCGTCGAAGTGAGAGTGGGAATTCCTTGCAGCCAGTGCCAATGATGGCACATCCTGCGCCGGATAATCTCATGCACTTGTTGAGTTGCAAGTGCAAGGATGGCTGCGGGCGTGCTTTTACCTGCAGATGTGCCCAGATCGTCTGCTCTCCTATGTGCAAACACTGTCAGGGAATTGAGTGCTCAAATACAGGATTCCGTTCTCAGGATGATGATGTTGCGTGCTCAAATACAGGATTCTGTTCTCAAGATGATGATGATTATAATGATTAAAATATATTATACTCTTAACATAATTAGACTTTTTATAAATAATATTAAAAATAATTCTATAATACTGAGCCAAAAATTTGTGTGTAAACTTCACAATTCATGTGAATATTGAATAAAAAATTTAAATTTCTAATTTGCCCCAAAATCAAAGAAGCTCCATAGGGTACGGGTGGGGATTTTTTTTTACATAATGAGGACATAAATAGGTACATATTAAAACAACAAACAGCTTGTTAGGAATTTGTCCGACCCCTGGAGGGTTTACGCCTGTACTAAACACCCCGTTTTTGGAGACGACTCAACTTTGTCCTCCAAGTGACGACCGAAGTTGAGTTCGCGGGCTAAATTCACTCCAAGGATACTGAAGTGGTCATCGACGACGTTTTGTGCCTTGGAACACGGGGGCTGAATGAAATGGCGACTTTTTTTAACTAAACGTGCCAATTTTTACTGACCCCTAATCCCATAATGAGATCAGGTGTAAGGTAGCTTCTAATTTAACATGTATATTCAACAAATTGGTGTGTACCAAAAGTTAAAAAGTATACTCCATCGCCGGTCTTCGTGAATAATAGACGGTGGACCGGGGCCGGGGAAGCACGCACGACCGGTCGGCATGAAGGCGGGCATCTATTAAATTAATACCTAAGCCACGACGACAAAGGAATTTATAAAAAATCTCCGCTCTCGGAATTCGTTTGAAGACAATGGCCGCAATCAAGCATCAAGCGGGCGGTGGGGACGCGAGGAGCGGGGCGAGGGAAGGAGAGCGTTCCTCGCCTGTACCTCGCCTCGGAAATATCATAACTCCACTTATAATCCTCAGATCTACGTAGCCACGCCACGCCCCCGCAGCCAACGCTCCACCGACACTAAAGTAGGTACATACATCGACTCCACCATTACCGGACCGGTCGTCAGAGGTTCTGTCTGACAGGGCACCCTGTCCATCGTTTCGGTATGGGCGGGTCCGCCATTCGGTCGAGCGCCACCAAAGTCTAGTTACCTGTCGCGCTTGTAACTCAGAGACTATTGAAACGATTCTTGTAAATAATGAATGAAAGAATAAAGGAGGACGTCCCAAAGCGGTCTCAGTTATAAATGGACATTTTTCACGTTTTAGCTGACAGTAGAGTCATATATTACACATCATGAAATATGTACTATGGTCATTATTTTCGACATTTTGTTCAGACGAAATTAAATTGTTTTGCAGAATTGTCATAGAGGGATGCGAGTAGCGGCGTTTTAAACAGCGATAAATCGTATGACCGATAACTGCTGGCCAACGTCGATTTTTAGTCATGGCACCCCATAAAATGAAAGTGCCCGAGATACAACAAAAACTTACAAAATGAATACACGAGTCGCATTCGAAAGAACTCCTCAAGGCGCATCGATTAAGGAATACATTAGCGAAATCAGTTGAAGTAGAGCCAATACTGTGTTCGGTCGGTTTGCAGTTTTCCGAACAGAACGTAAGACATTAATCGAAATTCGAATTCACGTCAAAATGACAGGGTTCCCTGTGTGTGAGTGAGCACGACGTTCGCTTTACTTCGCGCTGCCCCTTGAAATTGAATCCCACGGAAGATAAACACGCGTGACTTATGGACGCGTTCAAGAATGTATTAAACCTTTGCTTCCAACTGTACGAATACCTACATCCAATTCGTACAGTTGGAAGCAAAGGTACCATAGAGGCGAGGGGCCTGTGGCATTTGCTAATCCTGCTACATGGTAATTATCCGCAACTAAAGTTAGGTACGAACAAAATGATAGGTGGTTTGATTATTCACAACCTAATAAATAAGTTATACGGTTGTCTATTCTGGCGAGTCCAGAAGAGAACCAAAGTAAGAAGCATTCACCCAATACAGAAGTGCTCCTGCGCTTTGCAGCAAAAAGAGAAAACTAAATCCCACCACAGCCCCGGGCGGCGGCGGGGTTAAGAGCCACTGACGAAGCGAATTCGACGCGCAAACGAGACAAAAACGAGACAAGTCGAGAGGTATACAGGAGGCAGAGGTCGTCTTTGTATTGTAGGTGAAAGCATCGAGTGTTGACTTAATGAACCTTGTAAAGGTGAAGAACCCTAGTCTTTGATATGAGAACGTAGGACGGTCAGCTATCTTTCTTTGCCTACCTACATATTCGAGTAACGAACGGCCCGTGTAAGTGCGGATCAGAAGTCGCCGTGTCAATCACTCGGCGCACCGATGGAGCATTGAGGTGCAGGGAATTGGGTAATTTTTCGGGGGAAATATTTCGCTTCCCGGTCCCGACAGTCATTTGTGCTTAGTGCACGGCTTACACAACCTGGTAAACAGTAGATAGGAATGATATTGTTTTGTTACAGACTTATAACAAGTTGTAAATAAAATTTAAAAAAAAATATAGTTATCGTTTACCAGACTAAGAACGAGAGGTTGAGAGGTTCTTTGACTAGGCCACCTTCTTACTGGAGTAGGGGGCTTCCTTATAGACTTGTTTCAGCTTGTGTTCCATTGGATCACGTCGGTTTATAGCCCGGATCCAAGCTTTGCATGTTGCATTTTCGCAGATACAGGTACTGAATTGAGTAGCGAATTAAGGCTTGCTTTTGCCCCCAAGATCTTTAGAATGGCATGGAATTTACACTTTTATATGGCTCGCTGTAAAGCTTCGCATACGGCACCAGCACAACAGGACGGACCGTTATACTGAAGCAAAGCTGCCTCCAATTGAAGGGCTCAAGAAGTTCGCGCATTCCATCCCAATCTGCCGAACGACATGCACGTCTTACTCCAGAAATTTGACTCGAAGGAGGAGTACGTCGAACTGCTGTTCTCACCAGGCATGGTCAGATGAACCAACAGGATCGGTTACTTGGACCACCTGTGAGATTGGTCTCCAACAGAAGGTCCAGCAAATACGGTGTGTCACACTGCTCTGTCGAGAATTATAATACCTACCTACATTTGGTGACCAAATGAGATAGGTTATGCGCAAGGGCGCATGTACAGCCCTGCCCGCAAAGTCGGTCTTATCGGAGCCCAGCCCCGCAGCATGTAGCTCGTTGAGATCCGTCCGAGGCAGGATTTCTTGATTGAGCATGATCTGCTTTTTGTTTCCCCATCTCCGTGATGCCATCTTTATACGCACACATATACACGGGAGTCCTTCCCCAGATAAATTTTGTCACACCTTACTTGCTGCTTGATATCTTGTCCGAATAACTTGCGAATTGCGGTGGTCGGTGTTGTGCTGTAATTTACCGGAGTTCTTGCAGCACAACACCGATTGCTCTGCTTACCCCGATTGT
>WYDE02159419.1:0-11078 GCA_009867175.2 Adela reaumurella | reverse complement strand
AAGTTCACAAGAAGATGAAGAATAAAGACCTCTAGTTAGTAGTCGGAACAGAATGTCGAAAAAGGTAATACTTTTTTCATAAAAAAATAAAAACTTTTAATTCTACATTTAGCAAGCGAGACTGAACTCTATTACTTCAAGCATAATTTAATAAAAAGCAATAATAATTCCTGCATAGGGATCCTCTTAAGGGTTGAAAAGAGACTTCCCCTGTTGTATGAGAAAAGTGGACTCCCCGATTCTCTTAAGGCTGATGACCTGAACGTGCTGCCATTTAAAGTTTCTTTCAACCGCTGTTTCTTCGTAAGTAGGAAGAATTTGTGGCATTTTGTTTCGTGCGGTAATGTGTGCAGGCACTTTCCAGAGCTCGTTCCGGAAAAATAACGACTTTTCTTTTAGACGCTGTGAGTTATCGCTTTTTTGACCCGTCCCATATTGTGCACATAGTAATAATGTTGACGGGTCTTATAGTCTCACCCTGGTGAGTTGTAGTTGTAGCAGTTGTTCGTCTGTGCCGTTGTACTACCTCAATGAAATTTTGTACACAGCTTTTCCTAGTGGTACCAAGAATGAATCTGGTACAGCAAATGACGTTAAATGGTGCTTATAATTTTTTATGTATAAAATATTTTTTTACTGCTAGATATTTATTATATTACATAAGAAATGTTATATTATTATAGATATTGCAGCGATTGTTTTATTGAAAGTTTCACCAAAATCTTCGCAGTGGTTGCTGAGAAATTAATAAGTTAGATCTACGGAACCTTTGAATGTTAACAGCCCCTTTGTATTTAGGAATTACCTAAAACCTTCATGCTGACGTAGTCAACGTTTCACTGAAAAGTTGATTAAAATACGCCCTGAGAAAAGAATATGTTAGATCTACGCACACGGAAAATGTTAACAGCCCCTACTGTATTTTGGAATAACCTAAAACCTTCCTGCTGACGTATTCAACGTTTCACTGAAAAGTTTATTAAAATCGGCCCTGAGAAAAAAATATGTTAGATCTACGCACCCGTAAAAAGTTAACAGCCCCTATTGTATTTAGGCCTGATACCTTCTCACTCACTGAAAGTTTAATTGAAATCGGCCCAGCGGTTGCTGAGACAATTATAAATTAGTTCTAAGCTCCCGTAAAATCTTAACAGCCTCTATTTTTCTCAGCAACCACTGGACAGATTTCGATGAAACGCTATAATATTCGTAACCCTCAACAGGAATGTTTAAGACCTAAAAACCATAGGAGCTGTTAACATTTTACGGTTCTTTAATTTTTCTGTTGACATAAATAATGTGCGGTGAGGGGCCGGTATTTAAAATAATAACTTGCGAAATGTGGTGGTCGGTGTTGTGCTGTAATTTACCAGAGTTCTTGCAGCACAACACCGATTTCTCTGCTTACCCCGATTTTCGAGATTCAGCGTGAGTGATATGTATGTATGTATGTATAAATAATGAATTTATTTCGAGGGTGCACCTTTTTGTTTTCAAAATATTGAGTAGTTATTTCCTAGACGACATCGAGCCTAACCGAGCTCATTTCTTCTGTTTGCCTAACAAGAGCTCGTTCAGTGACTCAGTCAGTGACAGACTAAGTCCTCGCGCGTCTGTTCCGCGGTTGACTCCATTGCTGTTCATATCACTCATAAAGTCTTCCCTCCTCTCTCGAGTTAGTTAACTCTAGTGCAGGACGTGTTTGTCGCGACGATGAGCTAAGGCTTTCACCATACGCGATGTTACCTCCCATGACAGCATCTTGGAAAAATAAAAGCACAAGTATCGATAGGTTTTTTATGGAAACCGACGTCTATGGCCACATCACCCTAATGGACCAGGGTGATAATTATAAAAGTGGTCGTTGTGGTATCACTTAGAGTGGATAGCACCGTATTCATTCACTCACACTCACCGTCAAGCCTATGCGTGCGAGTGCGACAAAGACATAAATTTTAAATATTGTTTTAATACATTTGTCAGATATTTAATTATGCACATGCCTGTAAAATCTGAACGAGTATGTAAAATCAAAATGATTGCAGTGGGCTACACCTGGTAGGTATTGTGAGAGCCAAAGAAAAATTATTATGCTTATTTGCACCTATTAAAACATATAAAAAATTCAAACCTTAGAACCTATGTGTCTTCATCATACAGTAAAATTTTCAAGCAAGTCACTATGAAAGCAACACAAATGTTTTTGGAAGATTATCAAAATCTGATAATACAATTAAAATTGCCTGGAACATTATAATAGAAAAACAGGCAAATTCCCAAGTCCAGCAAGCCAAAAATAGAATTACAGATTGGAAATGAACCTGTTAGTGAAAACTCGAGTGTTTCTAATTATTTTAACAAATATTTCTCGACAATTTGCTCAGGAGACTACGAAAAATGATAAATCCAGTGATGATGTGGCGTTAGAATATTTAAAAAAATATACATGCCACGGTTTCGTGGCATTGAATCAGCGAAATTCAAAATGATGACATACGAGTACAAATCAATTTAAAAAAAATTAGAGACCTTAAGTCCAAAACGTCACAAGACTTATGGAATATTTTGTCCAAATTGATGTAGTCATTAGTTATAGTAATTTAAATCCATTAGTTACGGCAATTTTTCAATGTTTCGAAGAGGGCACATTTCCAGATACTCTCAAAATAGCAAGGGTAGTCACATTATTTAAAAAAGGTTGCCATAGTATTATTGGAAACTATCGCCCTGTCTCTTTACTCCCTGTGTTTAGTAAAGTTTTTGAGAAAGCTATAGAAAAAAGGTTACTTGATTTTTTTAATGAAAATGACATCATAAACTTCAAAACAGTTTGGTTTTCGCAAGGGCAAGTCAATCTTATCACACATATGGTATATTCTTTGACTTGTCAAAGGCATTTGATTGTGTTACTCATGAAATAATTCTTAGTAAACTTGAATGTTATGGATGTATGTATTCTAAATTAAGAGCTACGTATTGGTAAATCTTAGTTAAGTTACAAAAAGCAAATCTGTGATGTTGATGGAGAAATCAATTTTTTAATCAGTTCATATGGGTGTTCCACAAGGTTCCATTCTGGGGGTTAACGACATTTCTATTTGCATTAATGATAATATAGAATGAATTATGATTTCTGATAATATTTAGTCGTTTTAAAGAATAATAATATTAATTATTTACCCTAATCATTCATAACAGTGATACAATCACTAAAGAATTAGATTTAATCCAATAATCTATTATTAAATGTAAATAAAACAAATTTAAGGCATTTTTCACTAGGAACTCATAGACGCAATGAACCAAGAAATGTTTGATACTTCAGAAGAACTAATTTTAAATATTTCTAAAGAAATTACCTTTCTAAGAGTAATCTTTGAATAGAAATTCAAATTAAATCTTTATTTTCGATGGCACAGCTGTGTGCGTTGACGGCGATCACGGGCCATTAATCCATAAGGTTATTTATAATGGCTTCAGTTTTATAGTTGAGAGACTAGAAATGACCCTTGCTATAACTGCGACATCAGAACGGCACATTAAACGCAGATGGAGATCGTTAACTGGCGCCGAAACAATGACACTTGCGTTGCACGGCGGCGGCGAAGGCAGCGCGGCTCGGCGGCGAAGGCAGCGCGGCACGGCGCGGGCGGCGAGACAGCCCTTACAGCAAGCAGTCCCCGATTTATGAATACTTCACCGCCTGACCCGGTTTACGGCTTGTTTACTTTGCATATTCCTGTTATTTAGCTATCATAGATACAATCTCTTCTCTATCCTATAGTTATAAAGAGGACGACTGTGTTTCACTCGTCCTATATTACGTACATGTAATACATACATACATAACTCACGCTAAATCCCGTCAATCGGGGTAAGCAGAGCAATCGGTGTTGTGCTGCAAGAACTCCGGTAAATTACAGCACAACAACGACCACCACATTTCGCAAGGTGTTCAATATATTGCTATATAACGTATCCAGCAATAATATGAATCTATGTATGACTGTGAATGAAGCAAACGATATATCAGGAACGGGAACATTCAATTGGCTCTGTCTACCCGTGCGGGTAAGAGGCGTGATGGTATGTATGTATGTAGTAATAATATAAATTAATACTATGACTGATATATATGTATACAGTATCATCCGTAAATGCATGGAATTCAAAATTTACATCATAACACTTCTTGCCCGTAGTTCGGTCGAAGCGGCTATGAGACATAGTTCGTGTTTTCCGTCCAGTTCAGTGTAGCCGGCTGAAATTTAGGGAAGCGCTGACATGGCATCTACCTACATAACTCACCAAGGTGTTTAGGCTGGCATCACTGGTACCAGAAAACTGGTGCATTAGGTGATATAGCCTTCCGTGTCAGTTACCATAAAAAAAATTATTGTGAATAAAACGAATTAAAATGCATCAACTGCCATGGAAGCCACATGTCATTAAAATAGTAAATTGTCTCATAGATTTACGAACATAAGTAAGTTATACACACGTATTACCACTACCTACTGTGTAGAGGTACCATAGGGCTGACTTAGTTAAATTTACTTGGCTAAAGCCCTATATATTGCAAGCTATATACACTTCGCCAACGGAGATAAATAGCTTCCCTTTGTGTCTTCTACAAGCTATTCCATAGAGATTGTGCGTACTCGCTTCACGCCTTAATTCCCGCTTCTCCTTTCTACCATCGATCCACCCGTTGGAGGGGCTATCTCTTTGTCGTCGACGTGCCGAAATTTCGTACATAGCGGTTGGAGAACTAATTCCTTATACGCACGTCCAAGATGTGAAATCAACTCCCTGTAGAGATCTTCTTCAGTTCTCAATAGTAGGGTCAGCAATCACTTTTTAAGTCGGCGTGGTGCTCGATCATGCGCTGTCTTCGGCTCCGTCGATGCTGGAAGCACAACTGAAGTCAAACGCCTACCGACTACAAAATAAAAAAATAATTAAAAAGAGGGAGCAGACTAGTAGAATATACAAACATTATTGCAATGTTTTTATGAAATATCTTGAAGATGCAAGCGAAAATCATCACCCCGGCAGTGCTTTTAAAATGAAACATATCAATATACCAAACGTTATCAGTGAGGCATCAGTGAGGTATTAGATATTAGTGAGATGATCCGCTTTTGTTCTATATTTAGGGATTTTGAGCATTGAGTGGATCACATTGTCGAGGTGAGTCCGGATTTCGGGGGGAAACAGGGGCGCGGACCCCCCGACGTCCCCTCTGGGTACGCTCTTGTTGCTAACACTTAACTAATGAATGGAGCAACGTCTGAACCAATTACAATTACAATTTACACAACAGAATCAGACGTCCCCAGAGGACACCGCAGCGTACCTAGGTGCAGTGTTCTAGGAAACTCAGACAATGCTATACACACACACGAGTGGGTACGGGTGCTCCGGGTCCGGGGAGCGGTTCCACGTCTCTCTTTATCCTTCATACCGGTATTTATAGACACCATAATAACTTTTCTGCTTGATCTCAATTTTCTCTTCATGAATTAATTATTTAAATAACAAATGGAAAGACACGATCGCGATCGGTCGCTTTTCCCGTTCCGCCCATTTTTTTTGCCAAAGCTGTACGATACGACATCGTTACGCTCGCTCGCTCGCAGGCGTCGCCAAAGTGGTCGCCAAACTTTAAGGCGTGACTGCCGATTGTGCCAATGCCGTATGGCACTCAAATTTACATAATATACCAGTTTTCCTTCCACGAGGATGTCGTTTACGCCGTGTCTCTCTCTAGACGGCGTACATAACCAGAAAGATTCAAACTTCAGGAGGTCATTTCAGGTAAATAAATTTCTGCCACGTGGCGAAATGGAGAAACGCGGAATTGGCTGTCCCTGCTTATTTCTAATGGTCGCTAGAAAAAACTTAGTACAAAATATCGTTTATATCTAACCACGGGAACCCTTTGCACAGACGAACACAAAAACATCAAGAATTAATTAGGATAGAATAATATAGCGTAGCTCGCCATATTTCGGAAAATAACACGAACTAATTTATTTCACTTGCAACACCAGCACTAAACTTCAACAACACTTTTGATTGCTACCAAAAGGGTAGGGCACCCGGCAGATATTGTAGGATCACGGTGGCGTCATAATATGGTTTATAAAAAAAAGAACCGTCGCTTCGCTCCGCATCTTCAATAAATTCACCTAACCTAGCGACTCCTTGTTGGGGATACGCACGTCGGATTGATAAACGGATATATTTCCTACTGATTTACTACATCATGGCGTCTTCGTGATCCTACAATATCTGCCGGGTGCCCATTTCGTGATCCTACAATATCTGCCGGATAAGACAGCTGGAGTCCTAGTCTGATGTTTATCGTCTTCAGTCGAAGAGCTATTTTTATATCACCCAACGGCACGATCAAAGGGGGAAGCACTGACATGGCACCTAGTTCACCCGGTGTAATGGGCTCACACCAGACGTTGTAGGTGTTGTAGCCAAACCGTGTCAGTTTCAATAAAAAAATAAATAAAAAATCTCCAAGCGATTTTTCTGAGATGCTCGCACAAACTAAATGTAACACGTTCATCAAATTCACGTCAAAATGCATTATTCCCAAATACTCTGGGTGTTATAAACATGCGAAGGCACAATTATCAGGGAACTCGCGTAATTCATTGCTCATTTACCTAAATCGGACTGAAATAAGACTTCTAACAAAAGGACACATTTTAATGAACCCTCGAATAAAATCTTTCTGAGTGAAACTCCATTAAGTAGGTTCTGTTTAAAAGGGGATAATACGCCCATACACGTCGTCTGTCAATGTGAAGTTCTCATGCGCAGGGGAAGTCGTATTTTTGGAGATTACATCTTGGACCCGTGCCAAACACATGCCATCACCATCAAGGATATAATTCTGTTTATTACAGAGACTGGGCTCGAGGAAGAGCTTTAGCTTATGAGAGGTCACACACAGTAGATCTAACTTGGCCGCAATGACAACTCAGCTTTCAAGCACATACTCACGCAATCAAATGATAATGATAGCCAGAGAACTGAGAGAAATCGTTATTTAATTAGCAGGAGGAGGAGCCCAGCAGCCCGGGTGCGGGCAGCACCGCGTCGGAGGCGGAGTCTTGGTCGGAGGAGGGGGGCGGGGGCCCGCTAGACGGCGCGGCGCTGAGGCGCTTGGCCGCCGCGCACCAACCCGCGCACTCCGCGCTCACGCCAAGAGCTCAGCAGAGCGTGCTCGACGACATCGACGGAGTACCCAGTCAGTATCATACAATACTTAAATAAATACTTCATTTTAGTTTTTATTTTCACGAAATTTTATATATTCATAGTTCTACCAACTTTCATACTCGTGTTCTACGCTACGTTATGGAGTCCCTGGTTTGAATTATCGCCCGCACGCCCGGAACACCCTGTGCTCTAGACCAGGGGTGGCCAACTTGATTGTGTCTGAGATCTACTTTTTGTATTTCTTACTCACTGCGTTCTAACAATTGCATAGGTAAAATTTCTTTTTAACATAAAAAATGGGAAAATTTACTTTTCATAGTCATCCATGAGTACTAATATAAAAAAAAACATTAGTATTTAATTAAATGAAAAAACACCCACAGCTCATGTTCAAAGTGACACTTAGTGACCCTGTTGCTAATGTAAAATGAAAATTAGGCTAGCGAAGCGAGCCCCAAAATTTTTATGAAATATCTTGAAGTAAGCCATAATATACACGGGCAGTTTCTTTGAAGGGAACACTTGTGTAATACAATCACATAGTTGGGCGGGCGAAGCGAGCTGTCTTGCCTTGCATGGCCAGTGCCTTCAAAGGGAAACGAAATAATGAGATATGTATTGGCGAGCATACTGAGCCTAAAAAAATTCTTCAAATTTTTCAAAATTTGAGTCTAAATCATCAGGCACATTGTCTTTGAAGGTAAGCAACCTTGTGTAACTTAAAATTAAAATTTAATGAGCAAAGCGAGCCTGCAAATTTTTCATCAAATACATTGAAGTAAGCCAAAGGGATCATGGGGAGCGCTTTTGAGGGGTATCAAATAAATCTCATTTAATCATATTAGCAGCTGGCAAATTTTTATTAAATATTGTTGAAGAATATTGTGGCCAGTACCTTCGAGGAAAGCAAAGTAATGGAAAATTATTAGGCGAGCGAAGTGAGCCCGCAAAATATTACTCAATATTTTGAAGATTTGAGCCAAAATCATCAGGGGCATTTTCTTTGAAGGTAAAAAAACTAATGTAATGTAATCAAATAAGTTGGTGCTTGAACTACTCACTCACCTTGGTCCCACCTTGTGCACGCTTATAATGATGAAGACTTTTTTGAAAAGTTTGATAAATTAACGATACGAACTAATCTTAATATGTTAATAAGTGAGAAAAAAAAATCACCCTGTTGGTGCTCTGTGCGGTGCGCAATTATTTGGACAGTAATAAGTAATACAATTTTTTAACACAAATATCGAAAAATCTTATCGCGATCGACCGACCAATAGCTGCGATCGACCGGTTTCCTCGCGATCTACTGGTTGGCCACCCCTGCTCTAGACCACAATTAAATTTCTTTTAGATTTTTTTTTTATGAATTTTCATATTACAGGCTAAACTGCTTCTTTGAAGAGTGGTGTAAATATTATAACACCAGTTGATAGGATCACAGTGCCATCCCAGAAACTTGCCTGTGATTGTCTACGCTGAACTGGAATAGAATAGAGTTCAGTGCGGTTGTACCGGCCTTACCGCCTGATACTGAAGTGTTCCTCACCGTGTTTTCCTTCACCGGAGTGTCAGACGAAGTAAAGCACGGGGATCTCTCAGACGAGAACTCCACTCGTCGGGCCGAGGCGACACTGGGGTAAATCTGCTTCAATATTTTGCATACGACAGTGGACGAGGATATAGACGGCGTACCGATGGACGACGGAGGGGACACATCAGATACGCCTGCTCCCGGCTTTGTGCCCTCCAAGTGGGAGTCGGTGGAGCCGGCGGAGGTGGAGGCGGGCGCGGTTACCACATCGCAGTGGGAGCGGCTTGTGGGCACCGAGTCCCCCGTGAGGTCTCCCAGCCCGCGCTCCCCCTCCCCGCTGCCCACTACGCCCGCGGACACAGCTAACGACTCCAAGTACGCGTGCATTCATCTCTTTACTATCTGATGATTCATGATTTGATAGAGATAATTTTAAGACTCCCGTTAGGTAACACATAAGGTAAGTGCGGTGTGGAGAGAGGCAGATGGACGGAGTTTCGCAGAGAGCGGCGAACACGACTGATCATCACTCACACACACAAACATTATTCCGCACTCACCCTCGGAGTAAAATTCTTCCCCACATTCTATCCGCTGCACTCCTTTCCTGCCGCTTCCTCCACACATACTCATCCATTGCCTTACGGGAGATATAAAAATCTAAGACAAGCTGTAGGTAGATCTATTGTAAACTCCGATAAACCATAGCACCCCGTCAAGCCCAGTCTCTGTTATAAACCAAATTATTTCCTTGGTTGTATTTGGCAAGAGTTCAAGATGTCACCTCCGAGAATACGACTTCCCCAGTGAATGAGTATACACATTGACAGAGGATGTGTGGGCGTTTCATCCACTTTTATTTAGAATCAGCACCTCACACTGTTGCCATGGCCCGGCCACCAGTCAGCTCGTTGCCGGGGTCGACCAGCTCGCAAACTACGGTTGGGGGTTCTAGTCAGCTCTTTGTCGGGGTCATTCATTTTGCCCACGGTCTATGGCGTGGACTCCTCCCAGATCATTGTTAGGGCTGGGAGATTCGTGGTCTATGGCTGGATGGCATCAATTCACCAAGCTACAATGTACGACAAGCTACGAATGTGTCACTGTAGGAATCCTACAGAATATGGAGGGAGGTCGAGGGCGGGACTTGTGGTTCTCCATGTGCCGATGTGGCCTAGTGCAGGCTGCAACTAGAGTGTTTACTCGCTAGTCCCGACCTCGATAGAGACCCTCCTCTACTGCCAATTACATTTCAATAACACAATGCAAGTGGCCGTTCACAATGACTTCACACTGACTGGAGGGGTCAGTCAAACCCCTGCGATCAGGGATGTCATCAGAAATAAAAATCGTTCACACGCATCTAGAAGATTTTTAAAAATTTGGTGCAAATTCCGTTCAGATTGGTAACCCTAGTGCTTAACTGAATGAAATTATAATCAATCGCGAAAATACAATGTCAGAGCAGAATTAAAATACCATGAATATTATATCATAGAAATTATTATCGTGTCTCATTTTAATTTCACTCCCAAGAGTTAAATTAAACAGCTCTAAATTAAATTAAATTTCTGCTGCGATCCCTGCCTGTGATGTCATATTTTCCAAAATTGACTACCTAGCTAGCTCTATATTTTGAAGGAATGATGTAGTGAGTTTTGGTGCTGTAGGAAATATTTTAGAGTTAAAAATAGTGAAATAACCACAAATAGTAAGAAGATGCTGTTTTATTTAAAAAACAGAAGAATCATTTTCTTAAAAAATTAAATTATTTTTATCAACGTGGCAATGTGTTCAAATTTAGCATTTCATTTTCGGTGTGTAAACAGAGTGTAATGTATAAGTGTATAAGTGTATAAGTATTAATCTTCCACCCCCTAAAAGTGTGACATTATTTTTGAACGGCCCCTAAGGCTGAGTTAAAGACCTTGTATGAATTTTTTTACGTAACGTAGTTCAGCGTGGTCGCACCGACGTGCACTGCTGCGCGAGGTGGAGGTGAAGGTGCTCAAGTACCAGGACGAGCTGGAGAGCGGGCGGCGCACACTCAAGGCTGGCCTCACTCAGACACAGCAGCTGCAGCACTACCGCAAGAAACTACTCAAGAAGGTAACTTCACGTCTGCATACTCCTACCTATTTCCTTTCTCACTGATGTGCCTCTCAGAACACCAGCGGGAAACTGGGCAAGAAGTGATCAAGAATGTTATCAGCGTCGTTGGCTCAGTGGTTGCGGTATTCTGTATTCGATTACCGAAGTTAAGCACTGCCGAGCGCGGTCAGATCTTGGATGGGTGACCGCT
>WYDE02159308.1:0-11078 GCA_009867175.2 Adela reaumurella | reverse complement strand
TGGTAAAGTTGTATACCTCACCATTTTTTATAATTTATATGAATAAAATGTCTTATAATTGTTTTATTCGGGCAACCATATATTCTATATGGTGATTATAAATAGTTACATATTTTGAAAGATTAAACAGATGTGCCCTCTAGTTACGGAACGACAAAAAATAACATTACAAATGTCAAGGTCAAGTCAGTGGTAAAGTTGTATACCTCACCATTTTTTATAATTTATATGAATAAAATGTCTTATAATTGTTTTATTCGGGCAACCTTATATTCTATACTGTGATTATAAATAGGCATATATTTTGAATGAAGTTTCGTGATGCAAACTTTACCCGGCACACCACTGTTAAACATTGCATCATTTGGGTAAAACCTGATTCCATATCAAAAGAAATTCTTTCAGCTCTTAAATTGGCTATTACAACAATCTGTCTATTAGAAGTAGGGTTGCGGAGGAGCTTAGTTCGTGAGCGCACGAACTAAGCTTGAGAGGACGTGGGTTCGTAACTGGTATGCGCGCAATTTTTCCGGAATTTAAATTCTCGGTTAAAATGTTTGTGCAAAATTACAATGCACCCCGGTGAAGGAAAACACCGTGATGAAACCAATACACTAACACTACGAATGTGTTGTAGTGTCTAAGGGTTGACTGGAAGAGATTGCATCCGGCAATAAGTCCGTGTTCTGCTAAGCAGAAAAGTCTATATTTATTATATTTAACTATCCACACATAAATTTTAAATAATATCTTAAACATTATTTACTTGAATGCTAAATTAACCCTGTTAAATTTCCCCGTAAACTATTTTAGTGCGGTATGACAATAGCTAAGAGATGATTATGGGTCACCACTCATCACCACTCACGTTTAATTTAAACTTACTTTTGTATGATACATTCTCATATGTATAAATAGTGTACCTATTGTATAATAATTGTACTTATAATTCATTTGTAATAATAAGTGTTCCTTGTTTAGTTTAGTTTTGAAATAATGAGTCTTAGTTGTATAAGTGTTTCTATTACTTTAATAATATGTTCACTATTATCCAATTGTAATTGCGTATTAAGTAATATTACGAACTGGCTAGGATTAAATTCAGCGACAACTGGCGCAAGCTATTTGTCACGTGCTGCGCCTAGGCCATTTTTTTTATAAGCCTAATAAGAGTCACTTGCACCAACCTTGAATTTTTAACATGCTAATTTATAAATAAAAATTAACACACAATCGCTTACTTTTAATGTCACTTTAGTCAAAATTAGCGTTTTAATTTTATTTAAAGATTGGTGCAAGTGGCCCTTATGAATGTTTGGTTATCGTGTATTATGTGCCTACTATATGTGGTGTGTTTTAAGAAATAAACAATAATTTGTATTTGTATTTATTCATTATTGTCTGATTAATGCTTAATAACTAAGTTTATATACAATGGCCGAGTCTAAAGCCCGTACAGCCTTTTTTGATTAACAACCCTGGGGTGTGAGAGCCGACAGGTGGGAATACAATTAAATAAGGAGTATAAAACGTGGAATAATAATAGAAATAAACATTAAATTAATAGAATGGTAAATATAGAACATTAACGAATTATTCTATTGAATAACCAAAAAATACAAAAAGAAAAATAACTTATTTAGATTGGTGCAATTCAATTCTTAAAAAAAATTGATAAGTAACATACTTGGAGGAGTTAGTACTAACTCCTCCAAGGTAACATAACAACGTATTTTCCGTCCAGTTCAGTGCAGCTGGCTGGAATTGAGGGAAGCGCTGATATGGCACCTACCAACATAATTCACCAAGGTGTTTAGGTTGACGTCACTGGTACCAGAAAAACAGGTGCATTAGGTTATGTAGCCATCCGTGTCAGATTCAATAAAAATAAAATAAACTGCAAAAGTGTGGAACGTGCTTCAGAGGAACATTTTTTTGTATTACTTCAAGCCGGACTGGCGCCGCCTCGGGGCTGAATGTGTCTGCTCTCGATGCACCGACTTCAAGTGGGTGGAACGAAATTTTAGACATAGCTTCTCCTAGTGACACTAAGAAAGAATCAGGGACCAATTTCAAGTAATTTTGTTGTTTATAATTTTTTTCGGTTTTGCATGAAGACAAACCCCTCGCCTTACTACCTACTTGCTCTGCACTGCACTACCATATTTCTTGGAAAAAAGGTGTCCAATTTCTCTAAAAGTTTATTTTATTTATTCCCAAAGGAATTGCACCTTTTTCGTCTCCAAGAAGTCTGCACTACCAGTACAGAATATAGGGAATATGAAGGAAATGCAAAATACTTCGGAATTAAATGCCACTTTTCTGCTACCAAAGAACTTACGAGATAAAACAATAATTTTCATAATTTTACCTATAGGCTATATTGGACTTTGTCAATATGCGTCCGGGCCGATTCACTTAGCAGTAGGCCCACGGCCGGTAGAGGTAGCTGGTAAAACCGGCTGTCTCCGTCGGATAGTCGGCCCGCGGCGGCGCGGCCCCACCTCGTTACTACCACCTTTTTTGCACGGTAAACGTGCAAAAAAACTATGGTAACTTTGAAATAGTTTCTCACTATTTTTTCATTTAGTTCTTTTCAGCATCCTTATGGTAGTTAGTGCACTACACTTGAATTTGTCAAAATATTACATTTTACATCCGGTTCGATTAATCCCATGAAGAAGGACCGGCAAGAAACTTCGAATGTTTTTGTTCTTTCAATACAATAGGTGGTGACTAACCGTACAATGTTCAATTGCAGATACCAGATGAAATAATATAATATGAAATGATTGACACCAGAATCATCAAATTGGTTAATACGTTATCTAGCTACAAACAGAGCCACAAACATAAAGTCTAATTTTGTAAATCTATTATTTACAGGGCCACTAATCTGCGGAATACATTACCTTCTACGTCTTTCCCGCCAATATATAGCAAGGAGTCCTTCAAACATAATGCGAAGGTGCAACTAGCCAGCCGCCATGGTATTCGGAGTCCCCGTAAATGTTAGAGTGCCCGTCGGTCTACACTACTGTATTAGCCGGGCGCCACATTTCGTTTTTTCAATAAAAAAATGGGCGCACAATTACACACACACATTACCACTCCTCGCGTAGTCGGCTATTAATAGAATAGCGTTGCTGTTGTTTCACGGTCAAAGTTCGTATAGGCCTAACGCTACAGGGCTACTCAGAGGCCTATCCGTCTACAGGTCGAACGCTGTACGCATGTTTTCAGCCGAAAATGCCGCTCCAGGAGTCGAGAGTAACATGGACCTTGACCTGGTAGGGGTCAACGCACTGGTCGACCACGCAGGGTTGCCTCTCTCATAATGGGGTGCTTTTAGCTAGGGTCCAGCATCCTACGTTAGATCATGAACTCAGTGTCATAAAACTGTACGGCTGGTACAAATTTTGAAAACCGTTTTTGAGGTTGACAATTTATTGGTCTTATTATATTTTCACCCTATTTGCTATGGTATATGATGCCTAGGACAGGCGCCGATCTACGCTTCCTTCCTTCCACATCGGCTTCATACATTATTTGGTCATTCTCTTAAGATCCATTCCCTCCATGGTGCCTCCATGTGTCCAAACAATCTAAGCGTACCTTTCTCTATCCTTATCGCTTCTTCTTCTTTCAATCCACATTTTCCTCTTACGTATGTACCTATTCTTTTTCAAAAATACAACACATATTCCCCTCAATGGTCCCATTTCAACTGCATTTATTCTAAGAGTAAGAGTACCGCGTGGAGCCGGCACTTAAAAGAATGACCCCACTGCACCTCTTCCCATGCATGTCGTAAAATGCGACTAAGGGATAATGACAACGTGCCGTGCTAAAGGGCGACAAGCTCGCAACCTCTCACCTTAGCACGGTACTTCTACCAAGTCACGCAGTAGGTGGGTCCTCGTCCCTTACATACTGCTTGATATCTTGTCCGAACATCTTGCGAAATGTGGTGGCCGGTGTTGTGATGTAATTCACTGGAGTTCTTGCAGCACAACACCGATTGCTCTGCTTACCCCAATTATCGGGATTTAGCGTTAGTGATGTGTATATATGTAATTATTGTAAGAGTACTTTTATATCGCTTCTGCCATACCTCAATATGACATACACAGGTCTACATAACGGACGATGCTGCAAATTTAATGTAAACAAAGAAAAAATGATTGTAATAACGATTTTCGTATTTAATACCTTTGAAATTACAACGGTCGTTAAACAACATTTTAAAAACTTCCGGCCGTTCTCGCGGCGACTTTATCGGATTGTTCCGACGTTTCGAACAGAGCGTCCTGTTCATGATCACGCTAGCTACGTATGTTTGCTGAGCTCGTAGCTAGCAGGCAGTAATAATTGGGCGCCATTTAGATAAGAATACACTTTCTTATTTACTTATGTCTAATTATTCCAGATAAGTTTCTCTTATAAGTATTTTAAAGCATTTTTCAGAAAGAAAACTTAGATATTTTAGTTAAAACGTTTAATTCTGCAATACAACTTTTATTTGGACCAAAGCCATGTTTTGGTAGTTCGTTTATCGAGAAGTATCATCATGCAAGACTCTTTGAACGTCTACTAGAGTACTGGCCTTGGCGCATACCGGGGTGTAATTAAATTAAACGACAGGGGGTTAATCAGTATGGGAAACTAAGTTGATGCTTAAAAAAAACATGGAGAATTTCGAAAAAAAAATTTTTTTCATACGTTTTCTAAAAACCCTAATCCCAAAATGAATGGAGAAAAAGATTTTGTTATCGAAATTCAAAACGTCGTTTAAAAAAAGTAGTTTAATTTGAGCTACAGAACAGATGCCTGAAAGGCTATCGATTTCTTTGCACACTGTAGAACGCATTGCAAGGTTACTTCATGTTGAAAATTTAGTACTTATTCTTCACAATAAATCGGTTGTCTTTCATTCCGGCACGACATTCAGAGCACCCGCTCGTGTTGGAATGTCTCTAATAACAATTGGAACTAGTCATTCTGACACCCCTAACGGCCTAACAACAGGTCAAGTAACCGCCTACACAAACCCTAGAATTCTCCTGTTTACATACATAAATTGCTATATAGTATATTCATATATCCGATGTCACAATGTACACATATACAGTTAACTACTAGCTAGCTATATAGGTGTATAGCTAGGTGGGTCTAGGCTTGGTGACCGCATATTTGTGTGTGTTTTGGTTTGATGCGTTCCACCAGGTGCAATACAATGACATCAAATTTGAAGGATCGATATAATCTTTATTAAAACGAAATAATGAATTAACCTAAAAAGTAAAACTACTTAAAAAATAAACCTAAATAGAAATAGAAATTAAAACTACCTACAAATAATATATTTCATTTAAATATGCTGGGTCACAGCACCGGCTGAAATACCAAGTACCTACGCACGCCACGTTACACCTTGGAATCTCAATAGCGATTCGCCGTAAAAGAAAGCCTTGGTACGACGATCGCCACATTTATCCACCAGAAGTTTTCCCAGTTTCTCGGCGAATGTTTTAGTGTCTGACGAACACTGCCCCAAAGTTTCCACGGCGAAAGGTTGAAATTCAAAGTGGTTACCCAGCGGGTTGTACTTGGACACTTTGATGGCAGCAGCTGTCGTATTTACAGCGCGGCTCCAGCAGATTTAGAGGAGTCGAGTACATGAGACGGGGCCAAGGTGTTCACACCCGTAGCGTCACACAAGAGCGCCTTTCCCCGGCTCCACGGCACCAGAGTCTAGCCCTCAGGTTGTCTCCCGTCGCGTCGGTACGGCACAAGCCCGCTCGCTCCAGCGTAGACGGAATATTTACTAAAACCTACGAGCGTTGGATGATGTTATTCAAGCCGCTGTGACGGGTAAACCTGCCGGCATTTCTCCGGCAGTGAATACATATGGAGTCGACGTCCTTGCCGCTGACGCGCACGTAAACGATGGCTTGCACACCTCGGCCCCAACATGTAGAGCCACAGCTACACGTAGTGTGGTTCCCTCTAAAAGCGTCCCAAGACCCGGAGACTGGTACGCCTTCAGCCATGCACTCGACTCCTCCTCTGCAGAAGCTAGAATGCGAGCCCGATCCGTAGTGCGGAAACACTACAGCAGAGGGAACTCTGACAACAATATCCTATGTTATTTTATTACCAGAGGGATATCCCACAAGCGTTGAAGACCCTTGTTCGCTTAAGTCGGTTCATCGACATCTGGAAAATGTTCATTGAATTTTGAAAGATTGCCGATTTTTTCACGGTAAATTTTCCCATGCTCTCGTTACACAAGGTGCTCCCAGTAGGAAGAAGTAATCATCGGAAATCAACTTAATACGGCCCAGAAGGGAATTTAGTTAGCTATAAATTTCCACTCGTTTATTTTCACCTAAGTCGCTCGAAAATATAGGTACTTCACATTTTGAAGCATTAAAAAAGGGCCTGAAGTTTAGAATTTCTCTATTAAGTCGTCCAAAACGGTTTCAGCTGATCCTGCCAGAGTGCCGTCGTCCAGGTATATTCAGGTAATATCTGGTATATTCAGCGATGATGTTAGGGTTTTTAAAATCTCGTGTATGCCTAGGCTGCACATTGCTGGTCCCAAAGGGTCACCTTGTTGGCATCCGACAATAGATTCCAGCATACCTAGAGTCATTATAAAATAATTTAGAATTTTAGGAATAGCATTGGTACAAATGTAGGTATGCCAACGGAATGTGCGAGCAAACTCTCTCTGCGCGGCCTTTTGTGCCGAATCCGAGTTGAACGAGCCTAAACAGTTCTCATAATGGTTTTTGTCTGAAAAGCTATTAATTTATAAACCAAACGGCGCAGAGTGCATCCTATAGCGATGGGCCTAATTCCTCCATATTTTTTGTTTAGTGCTATTAAGGATGCACAGTAAATAAATGATGTGAAATCGGAATTGACTTTATTTGATAGCATGACGTTTGCACAATTCGTTAATGCCTCCAGGAGTTTCTTACCGGCATCTCCGTTCGCAATTTTTACAAGGTCTTTTAGGTGTTGAGGAGACAACCCGTCCACGTCAGCCAAAGAGCCAGAAGGAAAAGATTTTATAGCAGCCAGTACTGTTGCACTTGAGGTGACCACGTGCCCGTCAGACTTTACAGGAGCGTCAGGGTAGGTAACGCTGCGGGAGGGAGGGGGATGTTTTTCCCTCAGCGCTGCCAGAGTTTCCTCGTTCACTGTTGCGACTGAATCTGAGGACGCGAGGACTCTGACAGCACCACGGACGTCTCCATCGTAGACTTTTCTCTCCGCAAGCTTAACTACAGAGCTGTGTTTTATAGACCTCCACTCCTTCCTAAGTTGATCATCCGGTTGATTTTGGTTGGCTGTGTACCTCGTAATATTATTCTTTATTTTTTATGCCAACGTGCCCTCACTGTTTGGATCGACATGTAGTGTCTTATAGACGAAGAGGAAAAGCTCTTCCCACTCAGAAAGGGTATTATTTTTGTAGCATTTTTCCAAAATGTATGACAGTTTTCTGGCTACAGTTTCCCTTGCTGCACGTGGGATTCGCCTGATAACAGGAGTGTGGATTGATTCAATTTCAATTGATTTTTTGGTTGAAATAAATGCTTAACATCTATTACTCTAACCTTGCGTAAAATATATAAAAAAAAAACAAGAAAAGATATACTCGTAATAGAAAGCGGTGATCCGTTTAAAATTATTCACAGTTCGTTATTCCCGCATTTTTTTAAATGTGCTCTTTATTTAAAAAAGTTAACTTGAACTTGCCGCACTTCCCAACCAGAAGTTTATATCCTACAACGATGTAATACCGAAGACAACAAGAGACTCGTTAATTTTTCATTATTTCAAGTAGACAGTATGGGACGGAAAGTGAGACAATCGGCCGGCTCATATTTGAGCCAGAAGCATATATAGGAGTATGTGGAAAGACGGGATACTTTGGATATTTCGGAATGGACGTTGCGGCGTTGAAGGCTCACTTCTTTCAGTGCATCCTTCTATATTTTCTTCTTTATATATGACTTGAGTATGACTTTGTTCTTGTCTAAATTTAAATTTTTTCACTAAATCTAAAAAAAAACTCTTATAACAATCAAACTAATTTATTAACTGTACTGTTTTAAACGGCACAGTGCAAACAATGACCTAATTTGAATGTCACATGACATTGACTTAATCAACAGCCACATCGTAAACTTGGGCGGAACGTTTAAAATTTACCGATCGCTTTGTTATTTTATTTTTCACTGCGAAAGTGTATCACTAAATATTTCTCAAATCAATATACATTAAAATATAATTTCATCCAAAAATTCAGAGGCTTTCAAACTTCACCGTGCCAAGCGGAACGCGTGATGTGGTCAGTCTGACACGGCTATACAACTATAGCGACCAATTTCTCAGTCTATGTATGCGCGAGGTCATCCGTGTATGTACACGAGCTGGGTAAGGGTGTGCGTGGTGTTAATCCGTTTCATTGGCGCGTTTAGTCGCCGTGATTTGGGATCACTACGGATGGACTGAGTTTATATTTAATTTTGCTTTGGACTGGGTAATTAGCTTAAATATATATTATGAGATGAACATTTTCCTTCACTCGTGACTGTAATTTAGGATGAACTGCAGAAATATTAAACCAATATTTGGATATGAATAATCAAGATCCGGTTATTCGGCTCTTTTGAACCATGTCACCTTTAAACCGATAGGATAGTATCAAATTTTATAATATGTGTCACCACATTCCGTATTCTTTAAAATAGTTCATAATAAAAAAAATCAAGGAGGATTATATTATACACGTATATTCAGCAGAGGGAGGGCTACAGACTACTGATAATGAAATGTATAAAATTTTAAAAAAGTTAATAGAATTATCTTTGCAAAGAAGAATCGAATTAAACCATAATAATTAGTCGAAAAGTAGTGAATTACTTTCTAGGTTTTCGTAGGGCGATTTGGACTTATATTTATGCGTCGAACTCGATCTAAAAAGTCACGAAGACGATAAATGTTAGGATGCATTTTATTTAATAGATCGACAGGAAACTTTTAAAATCAGTTAAAATTCTCTGCTTTACCAGGTGAGTCGACTGTTGGGCGCATTGCTGTCACATATTAAAATTTAAAATGGAGGTCACTTTTTTCAGGGTCTCCACTTCTATTTATTTCATATTCTGACAGGGAGTGAGGTGGTAAACTGGGCTATTTCTGCTTCTTGGTCCTTCCTTGGGGTCACTGGGAGATACGACATAACATACATACCATCACGCCTGTTCCCAGGAGGGTTAGGCAGAGACAATCGAGTGTCATTTGACACGTTCCTGGCAAACATCCTTTGTCTCATCCCCCCGTCATAGTTCGCTTCATATCTACATGCGCACCCGTTACGGGTGAAGCGAAATTGCCTTTCGGTAAAACGTTGCCGGTTTGGTCATGTACGAATATTGTTTCCAGATTCGCTTGCAGGCTAGACGATGCTCAAACATTATTGTTATTGCGATTCGGAAGGAATTGTTTTCAACTAAAAGCAGGCTGGTGACAAGTCTTCCGCCTACTTCAGCCGCCCTTGAGCAACATGCTCTGCGTGCAACGTTTCAAGCGAGTCATACATGGGGAAACGACTTGAATTTTGATATCAATTCCAAATCCATCTTTTTGGGGATGGAACGACATTGATAGTAGATGGACTAAGTAAAATGCAGAATCAGGAATGCTATTTACCTTCTAATGTAATTACTATTATGGTATTTTTCATAGCGATTCATTTTGAGGGCAACTAATGTGGTCGCGCCGCGCCGCCAACATGTATTGTACTTTTTAATAATAACTTTGGAACTATATAAGATATACATATAAGATATGTGTTTTGTTATTAAACGTGCAATTATTTGCGTAACAACATAAATAAATAAAAAAGTACCATATTTACACACCATTTTTTTTTCAAATTATGTTTTTTGGATTTTTTTTTTATTTTTTGCCACCTAATAATAAACTAATTAATTTTATGTAATGTGACAACTAAACCGTCAAAATGGGAGCATGTGTTCAGGTTTTAGAAATTTTCATCGCACTGGCACTATGTAGTGCAGTCTTCAATCCTTTGGAACTATACAAGATATTGATGTTTTATGCGTTTTTTTCACAACATCCACACAAGCTCTAAAATATACTAACTGCATGCTGTAACAATATTTCTCGACCAATTTTCCAGATTTTTTTTATGAACTTATTACATTATTACGGGATATACACAGTCGCTGTACAAAGTTTTGTCAAAATCAGTTGAGTGGTTTTTGCGTGATGCGTGTTCAAACAAACAGATAGGATAACCACACAATTTTAAAAATTGTTCTAACATGTGTTCAGTTACTCATTTTAAATCGCCCTGGTGTTTCTTTTTTCGAATATATTCAATGTAAATATTTTTTTACTTTACGTTTTTATTATATGTATACGTAAGTACATAATTCAGGCGGTATGCGCAAAATGTACCGACTTTTCATTATAAAAAAAAACTAAATAATACAGTATTCGGAAAAGTAAAAAAAATATATGAAAAAAAGTATAAATACTATAACTATAAATAAAAGGGCTTGACGTGTACATTCCAGAACAACATACTTGACTCGTTCCTCTACTTGATAAGGAAGGCGTTCTCCTAAATCAGTGCAGACCTATTTCTCAGACTCTACAAACATCAGTGCAGATCTATTTTTCAGACTCTACAAAGCGTATGTCCGTCCCCTCCTGGAGTACTCTTACCATATTTGGTGCCCGTACTTCAGGATGGACATTGACCTGCTAGAGCGAGGACAGGCTACCAAGATGGTAACAAATCCTAAGAAGGTCGACTGGAAGCGCTCTGCCTGACCACACTCGAGGAATGAAGAGAAAGGGGACATCTCATCGAGAATTTTAAAATTCTAAATGCCTACTATAATGTGCCTAAACTTAAATAGTTGTACGATAAACACTTCGTGGTCATTCGCTAAAACTCAACCAAACTAGTTTAAATTCAAAGACAAGGAAATACTTTCTATTAGCCAACCGAGTGGTGAGCTCCT
>WYDE02159197.1:0-11078 GCA_009867175.2 Adela reaumurella | reverse complement strand
CGTGAATAGGCACCTGTCAGGCCGGCATGGCATTCGCAACCCCCGCTAAAACTGAATGTCCATGGGCGTCGTTAGTCGCCTTTTGAGTGGCTCGGCGCCATATGTCGCGCTCTCAATAAAAAAAATGACTTGTGAAACACAAATTGAAGGTAGGCAATTCCGCATGTGTTCAAGTTAGTTTGGTATCTCCTACTACCAGCTTAGCTCGCCACTCTACCGCGCCTAACGCCGAAAGGTGTCATTTAATGGACATTGCAAAAATAGTCCGCAAATTAACAGTTATGGCGCTTCGCTGAGCGTGGTTTCTTGAAGCAACGTGAATTTGTATGTGTGGAATGAGCACCTTCGCTTATCGACCTTGCCATCCATGTAGGTTCACATAAAAAAGTCTAATAGCAAAACTGACCCGATATTTAAAGATTAATAATACTTAGAAATAAAATCTAACATTAAAACATAGGAAGGCTTAGAGCAGTTTCTAGGGTCAAAAAACTTTTGGTGTCTGTCCGCACAATTCCTAAACGCCTCGACTTCGTAGAAGAACCGGCAAGAAACATCGATGGAATTATATCCTAAACGGTTGGGCCGATTGGGCTGAAATTTTGTAGTTTCATTTTTATATGCAAATAGTACGCCACACCCCAACAAGTTCCTCAACAGTACAAGTACAACTTCCTAGAAAAACTGGCAAGAAACTTCGATGCAAATTTTTACAGAGTCGATCTTCAGTATCGTGAAGCCTGTTACGACAAGACCGCGTACAACCTACCTTGCTTATAATAATATGAACCGACTTTAAACAACTCAAATCTTTTTTCTTGAGACAATTCAATTCATCTCCCATCCGATAATGTGTTGTTGTGAGTGTGAGTGAACACGGGTTTACAATGTTTGGACAGCAAGTGCCGTTCGAATGGAAAGTGATGTCCGAAAAGGTTTCTGTCAAAAGTACTCACCTTCGAAGATCAATGACCGCCAGAGTTGCGCGACGAGTTGTGTAATGCGTGCCAGCGACGCGAGTTCACTTGACACAATATCTATCATTTACATTTATTTATTACTAACTGTTGCCCGCTACTTCGTATGCGTGATTTTTTTTATTTGTATATTATGTTATTATGTTATTCCGTGATACTCTGTCACTATACGAAGTTTCGTCAAAATACGTTCAGCCGTGTTTGCGTGATGTGCGTTCTAACAAACATACAAACAAATTTTTTTTCCAACAATACGACGACGAGGTTGATAATGTGGCCCCAGGATAGAAAATTATATCTCATGCACACTTAGGTAGGGTCAGCCTTAACGATTTTTTCAAAGATAAATAAACGCAATCTAGCACCACTACAACTTCGTAGGGATGTCGGCTCCCTAAGTGTGCTCTATCGCTTATTCCACCGGGAGTGCTCGGAGGAGCTGTTTAACGTGATCCCGCCGTCCCCTTTCCACTTACGCACTACGCGCACTGGGGAGGGATTGCATCCCTACAAGGTGGACCTACCGCGGATGCGTACCATTCGGTCCAGCAGATCTTTTATCTACAGAACCGGTAAACTCTGGAACCATCTCCCTGCCCACATTTTCCCCTCCATGCACAGACTCGACTCCTTCAAGAGGGACATTAATAGGCACTTGTCAGGCCGGCATGGCATTCACAAACCCTTTTGGGTACCTCGGCACTATATGTCGCGCTCTCAATAAAAACAAAATAAAATGAAAAATCGTTTATTTATTAAAAAAATGTCGTGGTACAGTATTTAACCTTCCATCCACGCTATTCGTTCGTAATGCCTCAACCGCGCTGGTTAAAGAAACTTAAAATCTAAATAATAGGTCTTATGAGATTGATTACCTAAGAAATTGGAGATTTTACAAACCAGCATTTTCAGAATTAGTGAACTGAGCGATCAGATAAAGTGTTCAGGAGTTGTTGGACAAACAGAGAACGCAAAAATATCTTTGATACTGTGGGAGTAATTGGCTTCTCTTGGCTCAGCCAACACGAAATTTATTTTGTCGTATCTCTCAAAACTAAAGCACATCCACAAACAAACTTTTAAGAACATTCTAAAAATAAAACTATTTGTCCTAGCTAGAAATAACCAAAATCCATGAATCTCCAAAGTTCGACTCATAAATTACGCCAGTGGAGGAGCTCTTTCGAAAATTGTCCGCGCAGTTTTGCCTTTCGTTTTCTGGAGTCGCGCGGCTGACAATATGACTAACAAAACTTGCATATAACAACCACGTCATATTTATAAACAAGAGCAGTGGTACGTTCAGCGGATCTATTCTGGGGATTCCTGGTACTAGTTCAGCGGATCTATTCTGGGGATTCCTGGTACTAGTTCTGCGGATCTATTCTGGGGATTCCTGGTAATAGTTCAGCGGATCTATTCTGGGGATTCCAGGTACTAGTTCAGCGGATCTATTCTGGGGATTCCTGGTGCTAGTTCAGCGGATCTATTCTGGGGATTCCTAGTACTAGTACAACGGATCTATTCTGGGGACTCCTGGTACTAGTTCAGCGGATTTATTCTGAGGATTCCTGGTACTAGTTCAGCGGGTCTATTCTGGGGATTCCGCACACATGTTTTCAGCTCTGAGAGCTTCTCTTTCCTCTCTCTGACACACAAGCGATCTCAGCTCTGAAAAAGTAAGTACGGAATCCCTATAATTTCAGCCACAGAGGTGGATCGGGGAGTTTGGCATGGCACCGTCTGATGGCACTGATCATAAATTTTAAAGTCTGCAAAGTATACTTCGTATATAAGGAACGGGTTCTCGACGGGTTTGTCCTTATTCAAAATAAAATTATGGAATTATACTATTTTTTACAATTGTTTTAATTATATTTATTTATAAAATTCCATCCATTTCTGTCTGCTCGGACCAAATCAAAACAATCTTTTTAAAGCTTAAAGTGTTGTAGTGTTTTTCATCGATCAAAAAATAGCCTTCGTCCAAATTAGAATAAAATTTACATATTACTAATTATTTGTTACATAATGTAATGCACGAATAGACTTCAGAATATTTTTCTATAATAAGTTTGTCAGTATCAACCAACCTCCAAGAACATCAATAATTTTCTTTATAATGCAAATTGAATTAAATATTCGTTTCTTTTACTTAACTTGTTTTGAATTTGACCAAAACTCCTTAAATTTGACGTCTTATTAAAATTATATATTTTCACGAGTTTTTTTATTAATTGCTGGTTTATTTAAGGTAATAAAATCATGTAATATATATATCACATTGAGGCTATTCGTTAAATGTGGATTGAAAGAAGACATAGCAAACAAGGATAGAGAAAGGTATGTTTTGATGGTTTGGGCACATGATGAAGAATGGATGGTGAGAGAATGACCAAACTAATATTATTTGAAGACAATGTGAAAGGCAGGGCGAACGGGTTCGCCCTAGGCGAACATACCATAATCAAATAGATAAGGGCATGTTCGCAGCACCCGCAACCGTCGAGCATATATGAAGCGATGTATGACAGTGGAGTAAGGAAAGGTTGTATATCAGGTACATGTCACATGGCGCTCAATTGTCATCCAAAACACCCCTCCGTTGAAGAGGAGTCATGGTATATTAATATGCATGTACATATATAACATGTATGTAGGTACCATTTAAGGGACACAAGTAAAAAAATATATTTTAGACAATTTATGCAATTGTGGAATACACACATCTCCATATCTTGTTTGATGTTAAAAAAATTATTATCCTGTCGCAAATTTTTCTTCCAACTATACCAACACTGAATTATTTGATATTTTTAGTACACCCATAATTGGATGATACTTTTAAGGGCCGCTTAAGAACCGATGTCTTTCATCACTAGAAGGCGAGTAAATAAAACTTTAAATTAATAACACAAATTTAAGAAGAATAATGAAAATTCTTTCAATTTGATTTCTCGGTAGTAGCTTTAATAAGAGAGTCTTTATAAATGTTAGCTAAATCGAAATGACACACGCTGACATACATCATCTTATATTACAGCTAAACCACTTACAGAGAATTCGAATTGAATTTTTTTTCACTATTATTCTTGATTTGGTTGTATTAATTATTTAAAGTCGTAATTTGGTGCATTCTTGAGATTTTTTTTTTGTTTTTTTTTTATTGAAACTGACACGGTTTGGCTACATCACCTACAACGTCCGTGATGTGAGCCCATATCACCGGGTGAACTAGGTGCCATGTCAGTGCTTCCCCCTTTGATCGTGTCGGCTACACTGAACTGGTCGGAAAACTGGTCGTTATAAAACGGTTCTTTATCTGAACCGGTTATATACTATTGTAGATTTTTTTTACTAATAAACTCATACATAATCATTCTTAATCAGAAAAATACGGAAAAACAAATAAAGAAAACGTCCGAAACGGGGTTTGAACCCGGGACATTTGGCCTTAGCTGCCACTTGCATGTTAAGCCGCCGCCACGCCGTAGGCAGTCATATTGTCAAACATACTTAACATTAACGGCTTAACATGCAAGTGGCAGCTAAGGCCATACCGCAATGCTAAGCAAGAAAAATCAAATAAAAAAAATTCATCATAAATCATTCATTCATTAATTCATGAAAGATGTTCACTACAGAGTGAAGTCTCAAGTCGACGATAGATTAGTCACTATAGATTGTTAAGCTGGGATTGACAGAAGCGAGCTGACCCTGTCCACATCGCGTACAAAGATTACGCGCCTACCTACGTAGAGAGAGCAAAGGCTACGCTTAGTAATCCGGGCCGAGGCAATTCGCGACGACTCCTCCACAGATAACTATCAAATTGACTGAGCATAGCATATCAATCCAGCCAGGACCGTTATTATAGAAAATATCGCCAATCGCCGAGGTATAAATAGGTATCGTAAGAGCTGCTTCCACAAATTGCCTGGGCATAGATTCTGAACGCGGCGTGACGGTGGGCGATGCGTTTTTATGTATAAAGTTAAAATAAAAAATAAAATAAAAATAAAAATGTATTTATTTTACAAATCTCCAACCAAAAAATTGCAGCAGCATAATATTGCGCAGAAGTACTTATTTATATTATGGACGAAGACAGTAAAAAAGGTTTGGCACAGCTATGCACTTACACAGAAGTGCGCTGATTTTAAGCCTAACCTGCTAACTCTAACAAAAATTATACAATCATAAATTAGTTATGCAATATGTAAATAGAATAAGTAAGTATAATAAGAAGATCACAATAACAAAAAAATATGATCTCTATATTAGTCCGAGAACGTTTCTACCTCCTGTGTACTTGATACACGTGAAAGTTGTCGAAGTGGCATGTACGTAGTGCTCTAACGATAGTAATTTACTCGATTATAATGATCGATTTTAGAATACTTGTATCGAAATTTATAGATATTAATAAAATCAAACGATAGAAAATAAGTATGATACTTACATGTTTTTATTGACCTAAAGGTTCACCACCCAAATACGGGTATTAATAATAATAGAACATTAGCAACGAGCATTCTATTAGTCGATATTATCTACCATTTTAAATTGATGCTATAAAATCGATTAAATCAAAATCGTCCCAGCAGTAATAGGTCACTTTGACATATGTAATATGTCACAGGTGTCATGCTATATTTTACGCAGTATAGTGCTGTGTCCAAAATATGCATGACACAGTCCAATGAAACGAAATTCCTCTTGGGTTCACCAATCTCTATTTAGTCTATATTGGTAGGAAAACACTTTGATTGAGAATGATCGTTTCGTGCAATGAACTTGCGTGTGGTGTGCGAGTAGGTACATAATATAACCCGTTCTGATAAAGAAACGTTTTATAACGAAACTGAGTGTAGCATGACATTTCTCTCCAACAAAGCATGCACACAATACGTGTGAGAGAGATATCCTACTACACTCAGTTTCGTTATAAAACGTTTCTTTATCTGAACGGGTTATACCTAAATTATAGATGACTTGAGGAATCGTACAAATTACTTCTATAAATAAAATTGACGAAAGTGTTGATCTTGGTATGTAATTAGCGTTCGTTTCTTTAAATTATGTAACCTTGAAAATAGACCTTCTTTTTAAAAGCACTCACGTCCGAGCGGGAAGATATTTGCTCACAGACACCCGAGCGAATTTCGAGATGTTACATAGCCTATAACCATCTTCAGTTGTTACAGAATACGTCAGTGAATACCCCACGTGAATTGATTGAGTTTTAAGGTGACTTCGACCATTGCGAAAAACCTACCCCCCACCCTAAATCTTAGTTTTCAAATAACTTTGAAATTATTGTAATTTTTCAGAACAATGTTTTGCCCAAGCACACGTTTAAATAGTCCGCGTGCTTGTGCAAAACTTTTTTCAGCACAATAAAATCAGTCAAAAAGTTATTTGAAAACTTAGATTTGACATTGGGGTAGGTTATGAAGGTCGGCAGTAGTCCTCTTAAGCGAATATGGAATCGCGACGGCGCGCATAGACAGTTACAGATTTTCTGTTTTATCTATTAAAAATGAGATGTAAAAAGTCTAGGCGTAATAATGTTCTTATTCTCTCTGAACAACTTTTGAGCTACCGTGTAGTACACGCATACATACATATCACTCACGCTGAATCCCGACAATCGAGGTAGGCAGAGCAGTCGATGTTGTGCTGCAAGAACTCCGGTAAATTACAGCACAACACCGACCACCACATTTCGCAAGGTATTCGGACAAGATATCAAGCAGCATGTAAGGCCCGAAGACCCACCTACTGCATGACTTGGTAGAAGTACCGTGTCAAGGTGACAGGTGGAGAGCCTGTCGCCCTTTAGCACGGTATCTTGTCCTTATCCCTTAGTCGCTTTTTACGACATGCATGGGAAGATATGCAGTGGGGTCATTCTTTTAAGTACCGGCCCCACACGGAAATATAAAGAAAATTTACCTTCACTGTAATTTATGTATGATCTTTGTTTAGAAGTGTGGACTTTAAATTTTAAAAAAACGTTATTGTGATTTCGTTGGCTTTATTTGAATGATAATTTAATGCCAATTGTGTTTAAATATGATTTTGGGCATGTCGGCGAAGCGACTGGTTTGTATAAAGTGATATCTGGATTTTCTACCACTTTTTCCAGCAGGTGGGGTGGGGCCTTATATATGTCGCAGGAAACTTGTAATATCCGCAAACTTACAAGTATCCTAGGAAACTTTTAAGCGTTCGGAAATTCGTCAAACAGCTTTTGCATTTACATGTTTCCTAAGAGATGTCAAACTTAAAAGTTTCCTGAAACGTTAAGATAATTTTTTATACCGGGCAACAAAATTGAAATGGGTTCAGTGGGCTGGGCTGGACACGTGAGCCGCAGCCCGCAGGGATGACGGACGTTGGAGCACACGCGTACGCGTCCTGCACTGTCGTTTTTTATTGTAGTTGGTTTGACTCTAGACGTGCTTGTAGCATCGACGGAGTCTAAGACAGCGCGTGATCGAGCACCACGCCGACTCAACAAGTGCTTGTTGACCCTACTCTTGAAGGCCCCAACGTTAGGGGAACTGAAGAATATCTCCTCGGACGGGAAATCGAAGTGTGGGAAGACCGCCCCCAGGTGGAACGACGACATCCGGTACGTTGCGGGCAAAAGATAGATTAGTGTTGTCGAGTGCCAGGATGGTTAGAAACGGATTGGAGAGGCGTATGTTCAGCAGTGGTCGGTTACACGATGATGATGATCTCCTACGGGCGCATACGTAAGCTAAAATTACTTTTATTTGTTTTAATAGTTTTAAACAAAAATATAAGGTTTCTACAGTTATTTAATTTTACACAAGTTGGACTTAGATTAAGACAGTATTTAAAAGACACCCTTCAGGTATAAACAGACATACTAAGCTTAAAAGTAAATTAAATATACATTTTTACTTTATTCACATCCATCACATCCATGATCCTTTTATTTTTCCGCTTTTCTAACATGATGTAATAATATAATTAATACATTACCATCTAAAGATACTGCGTTTTTAAGCGTCTGTTATTCACTAATCTTTGTTGCCTTTTTCACATTCGCTTGAAAACTATATATAAACGGCACATAATAAATGTGACTATTTATTTGATTCAACATGTATCGTGTGGACTCTCAAAAGGAATTATTTTTTCCTGTCTATTTTATTTACAATATATTTTCTTCGGTCATCATCAAAATTAAAATGTAATTTCACTAATCCTAATATTTTAGTAATACCAATCCGGCCTAATATGAACTGAAGGATGTAGTAAGCCGTAGCCTGCTCGACATTGCCAAAAACCGATGTGTACACGGACGGCACCGGCGCCTGCACCCAGCTATGCACATACTTGGTCTGCACTCCCATCAGCACGTGCTGTCCGTTCTGATTGTAGGCGAGATCTCCCCTGGGGCCAGAACTCCCCCTTGAAGATGTCATCGTGCAGATTGACACATCATCTTGTCCTTATTACTTCCTTTTTTAGCCATGCGCGGGAAAAATTAAATGGGATTATTTTTCTTTTCTTCCGTATGGACTCCCACAAGGCATTAGTTACCGCTTATATTATTTACAATATCGTTAGATGTAAGTTCTAAATATGCAGTCAACATGCTCATAGCGAGGGAATCGCTCAATGTTAAGTAACGCCATCTAACGGCACAGTTGGAACTAATTACCAAATGCATTACGATGAATCATATGAGTACGAATTTCGTAGAGTGACGCGTTGTCCGGATAGCTCAGTTCGAAGAGCATTGAGGGCTATACTCATGGACGCCGGTTCGAATCCCGCTTCGAACATCACGTTGAATAGTTATTTTTCTTCTTGTTTCATATTTTTCAAAGTTAATTTATCTGGTGGACTGATTCTGCAGCGTTACTTCACAATATTAAAATTATTTACAATATGTTTTCTTCGTTCATCATTAGTATCAAAATGTGTTTCCGCTAATCCTATTAAATTCGTAACTGTCTAATATTGTAGTAAGCCGTCGCCCTCTCGACGATCCACGGTACATTGGGCAACACCGATGTGTACACGGCCGGCACGGGCGCCCTGCACCCAGCGATGTACTTGCTCTGCACTCCCAGCAGCACGTGCTGTCCGTTCTGATTGTAGGCGAGAGCTCCCCCGGAGTCCTGCGTGCAGAGCTCCCCCTTGAAAGTGCCCCCGGCGCAGATACTGTTGTCTGGGATTGTCACGTCCACCGGGAAGCTGAAATAATAGAGTTTTTTTTTAATAGACACAGAATTAACTTGAAGGCTTCTCACACTACGTCATCGGAGAGAGTGGCTCCATTTTGTGTCTCCTACAAGCTGTTCCATGGAGATTGCCTGAAGCCGCTCCACGGTTCAACTCCCGCTTCTCAATTCTACCATCAATAACCCGTCGGATGAGTGATCTCTATCCTTTTTGTCGACGACGTACCAAAATGTCCAACGACGCCATTCTAAAATTCATTTATGATATGTATGTACTCGTATGTATTATTTATTTTTAATTAAAAATGATATAACTTCACAATTGAGTGTTTATCTATTTAAAGTATAAATAAAACCGGAAATATAGAAATTTTTCTGTAAATATTTCGGCGTGTAATTTTGCCGTCTTCGGTACACAAAATCAAGTCACATATAGATATTTATTCATAATACAATGCCATGTTAACAATTTCATTGTTGTATGACACTGGTACCATGACAAGTATAATATTAGTTAATTATATGATTTGTAATACGAATTTCCAAAATGTGGGATCAACTCCCTGCGGAGGTGTTTTTCAGTTCCTCAGTTATTATTGGATCATTCACTATTTTTTATAGTTTTCCATTACAAATACATATATATCCCCCTGTTAATTTCACCTAGAACTTGACGAACCATTTATTTTGAGTACCAACATGATGTATCTAGCTAGGACCAGTGGTTCCCGAGATAAGACAATTTAATATACGCGAATAAAAAAAATATCAACGCACATCCTGGATGAAATTATGTACAAGTCATACGAAGTAATGTATGTAACGTGTAAAAAAAATTATACTAAAACGATTGAACCAATAATGGACCGTGTTTTAAGCAAGCAGTGTTAGGCAGTGTTAAGCAGCGGTATTTCCACGTATGAACTCATATTCGAAAATTGTACGATTTTTCGTTTATCCATAGCACCAAAAACCACCACAATTTCACAAAAACAAAACACTATCTAAAAACAAATGACTGCATTTTAAAATACAATAACATGGCTTTCGAATAAATTTATTTTAATTTCGAATTAGGCTCCAATCCACAGATAATTAATTCTGAAAATGCTGGTTTTAAAAATCTCCAATTTCATAGAGACCTATTATATTAAGACCTATTATAATTAAGCGAATTCGAATGGAAGAGTTTAACGGCACCGGCCTTGCTAGATGAACACATCATAACCAAATTGGAAACTGTTTTACGGAAAGGACAAGTTCGCAGCGCCCGTATTCGGAAGGAAAGTATGAAGCGACGTACACGACAAGAGCTTAACAAACGACGCTCGATTTTTTACGCTTCGGTAAAGAGGCGTTTCGTTTGTACGTACAAAGACTTGAAGAAAGATACTCACGGCGACAAGACATCAGCCCAAATGTTCACAGCGCCACGGCAGACGCTCTCACTCCTCAGCGGAAGCTCAGTCGTGCTCTGCACATCCTCCACTCCCGCCAGCTCGTTGCCAGTCAGCTCCTGGGAGACTCCCCAGCCTGCTGTAACCGCTGGTGCGTTCTGACGCAGCAGAGACGCAAGATCGAACTTGGTCGGTGGCAGACATATAGGTCGGATGTGATCTGCAAGTTTTTACATATGCATTTGATTTGTATGCGCGGAATTCGAAGGTTTGACGACCCTGTGAATGATTTGCTGGATGGTCCTCAGAGGAGAATTTGAGTGGACGGCTGGGCAACAGTAACCGTTCCATTGGGAATTAGAAATGTAGATTGTTCTGCTATTTATCACTTAGGCGAAGTACATACATACATACATACATATCGCTCACGCTAAATCCCGAGAATCGGGGTAAGCAGAGCAATCGGTGTTGTGCTG
>WYDE02159086.1:0-11080 GCA_009867175.2 Adela reaumurella | reverse complement strand
TTTTTTTTTTTTAATTATAATCTACATAAAATGACGAACACAATAATATATAACACTATATACCCCTTCTTTGGTTATCCCGACGAAACAATCAATTAAAAATTCAAGGTCGCGGACGAAATTAAAAAGTCAATGTAAACATTGGCAGTCATATTTTGTAAATATTCCATTATTACGAACAGCTGGCAGCTGACTTTTGTAGGTAAGAATAATAGTAACAATGTTGCAATGAAAGTATTCCACTTGCATCACACAAAAAAAAAAATAAAAAAAATTGCTGAACTCGACTACTCCTTGAAAAAGATGTGTTAGCTTAGGAATTTTATGCCCACCATCTGTTTACTTTATAGGAATTTGAGTTGTGTCAGTCGAAAGTCAAACAATCGAACTACAGTAATAAATATTTCTACATATCAATCCTCCATTCAAATCAGAGCCAGCGAGCTCTAAAAAGGCCATAAATTACGTCGATAAACAACACACACATGTAAACATTCACAGCACACACTGACAGCCAGCGCAGAGATCGTGTAGCGTCCATGTATAGTCGCGCGGATGTATTGGTGAGGCACACCTATAAAACATGGTCATTGTTTTCATTCCTTGGTTTATACCGCCGGTATTTCTCCATGAATTCCAATGCTATGCACATCAATCTGATCGTGAGAGAATTTGCTTTGAAATGATCGTATTTTTCTAAAACGCCACTAGGAAAAATAAACACGTAATAAACATTGAAAAACCGGTATGCATCGGTCATTTCGGCGGGCCGACATTGGAGCTCGGAAAACGAATAAATTTTGCAAACACAAGCACTGATTCGTTTATATAAAAGAGCACTTCTTTCCGATCATTATGATATGCGACACACATAGGTAAAGATATTCTAGACCGATGAAAATAATACTTTCATTGGAGCTCCTCCGACAGCTCCTCACACAAAAAATCACTACTTTGAATGGCTGACAGAATTATATTTTTCTTCACCATAAAGGTAAATTATATAGGGACAGATCGGAAACGTTGTACATTTACGATTTCAATACCACAGAGTATCGACTAGACTCCGGAAACAGAGATATCTGATGACTTTTAGATCCACGCGAATTGCCGTTTGAACGGCAAAAAAGCAACAACCGCGATTTCAATATTGCCGTTTAAACGGCAAAAAAGCAACTACAGGTTTAATGTAAGAATTATGAGGCTCTAAAGTGCTAACTTTAGATTAATCATCGTTAACATAGATCATTTCATGTCATTTGTGATGTGAATATCTCTACATTAGAAACAATGTTTCAGAAATGTAATACTACAGATACCTATAATATTTCATTTACAAATAAAAAAGAATTTCCTGAATAACTTCTCGGGATTTTTCACAATAAACTAGGAGGCAAACCCTATTCTCTATCCCTCTCTCCCTCTTTTATATGAGCTTTAGATGAAACAGAAGCGCCACAAAATGCCCTCTTAACTGTCTTAGCTGTGTTTCTGCGTGTCAGCTTTTCTATATATAACATGTTAAAAAGTTCCAATTGTAAATATATCTTTGAATTTTTTCCAATCAGCTTGTCAAACCCTCTTTGTATGTGCATTTTGCTAAAATTTACTTTTCCAGTAAATTAACTTCGTGTTTGTATTTAAAAATGAAATGTGATTGATAATGTTTTCAGGAAATGCTGTATCGGGGCCGCATCAGGGTGCAGCTGAAGAACGATGACGGAAGTCCGGTGAACACTGAGTACCCCACCAGGGAGGCTGTCATGAGGTACATCACCAAGACCATTCCCAATCTGAAGACTCGACAAAACAGGTGAATACCTACTATTTAAATAAAGTACCTACATAACATAGTTGTTTCTTTTTATCATCACGTACTAGTTATCGCAAACTAGCTGACGAGGACCTGCAGCGGGTCGAAACGTAGTGCGCAAAGGAATCTGGCGGTGCCACCTGGTGGTCCCGACCCTCTATGGACACCCTTTTCTACTGCCAATGGGTCCGGATATGTTCGGTGAAGCCATTGAGTGCTGAGTTCAAAACCTTTTCCTTTCCCCCCTTCATACCTAGGTATATAATTTATTCAATTAAATTATGTCTGACTGCGAATGAAAAGGATGGTTAATTATGTTACATTATATTCTTTAAAACTATTTGTAACGTTTTTAGGCCAGTAAAATTTTACATTAAAAGCGCAAAACGCGATGTAAAGCTGATTTTTTGGTATGTTATTTGGAACCCATAGTGGAGTGTGAAACTACGTTTTGCAATTAAAAAAAGTTGTGCTACTCTACTCGTACCTGCATAATACGTGAAAAACTGGAAAATTTTCAGACTTTTTTCAGTTTTTTCAGTTCAATTCAAAAACTATGGGCTTTTTTATATTAGTTGCTATAATCATGTTAAAAGTATATAAAATTTGAAATAATTGAAGCCAAACCACAGCACTGTATGTCTAATAGTTTTTGAGATATGATGTTAAAATTTTGAGTGTTGCTTATGTTTTCAGCGAATATCGGTATAACCGCTCATGCTTAGAGAAAAATTGTAAGAATTTTTTTAAATATGAGCCGAACCTAACATGAAATATGTGTGAAAAAAAAGGAAGAGTTGTTAAGTCTATTGATATTTATTGACACATATTTACACAAAATAATTATAACGTCACAAAAAATTAAACTTTACTTTTTTGAGGGTCCCGGTTGATCATCATTTTGAGCCAATTCTTATTTAGATAATATATCCCCCTCAATAGTTATACGTGTGTCGATGTATTCTTCTTTGTTGTCGGATCCGTCTATTTCAATTGCAGGAAAATTTTGTCATGACTTGCCCCGACAGAAATGACAGAGAACAGAGCACTTTTACCCTGTTTTTTTGGCACGTGCAACCTCGTCCAGTGCACCCTCGGGCCCTTGCAAGAAATGAATTTTAAGAAGGCTTGAGGAGCTGAGTCTTTTGTAGAATACGCAATAAAGATATTTTGTATTTATATTTGAAGTCACGGGTAGCAGTCCCTGCTGGTTACTTTTCCAGCCCCACTTGGTTGGTTCTTTGTCAACCCCCAACCAATCCTGAACCTGGTAATATGTTCGATATACATGTTGAACTGCAGCCTCTTCAGTTGGGGGCAGGCGAGCCAAGTGAACCTTGGAGTTGACAGCTGATCGCACGAAGATTTCGTAACGGCGAGTGTAAAGAGTGCTGGTGACTGCTCCTCCATACAGAGCCATAAAAAGTTTATTTCCAGCAGCGGCTATTTCTTCGTGATTGGCATCAGGCTGAAGGAAAATGGTAGCCACCTCAAACAGCCGCCGCCGTTTGGAGAACATGTAACATTTTCATCTTTCCATGCCCGAAAAGGGCAGAAGTAATGTAAATGTAAATGTAAATATCGTTTAATGCACATAAAATTGTACATAAGGTAGTACATTAATGCATAAGGCATTTTCCACCAGTCTACCCTTTTTACACAGACGTAAAGGTAGGTGCAACAAAACATGTAATGGTGAACAAATAATTTTACAAGTAACTTAAATAAAGTTGAAAAATGAATAAGAAAAATTAAAAAAAAAAAATTAGTGTCAGATTATTCGGTAATAATAATATTTATGCATTATGTATTTTTCTTAGTTTCAACATTTTTTTTATTCCTCTTTTCTGTTACATAAATCACTGAATTTTAGGTATCGCTATAAGTAGAAAACTTAACTAGTTTATATTTTAAAAATATGTGTTTAACTAATAACTTTAAGATGACTATATGTTTTCCTTCTAAATAAAAAAAAAATATTAAAAAAAATTGTTTTGAAATTTAAAATGCGACATTTGACGCCGAGCCACCCAGAAGGCGGCTAACGACGCCCATGGACATTCGGTTTAGTTGGGAACTGCGAATGCCATACCGGCCTTACAGGTGCTTATTCACGCCCATCTTGAAGGACTCGAGACTGTACATGGAGGGAAATATATGGGCAGGGAGAGCGTTCCAGAGTTGCCATAATACTGGTGTATTGGGAAGATGTATAGGGTGTGACTGTACATTAACGGGAAATATGAAGGAGGGAGTGTATTCCACAAATGGTGACATTTTCTTATACAATCACATTCAGTGTCATACAAGTGGAACAGGTAAATATAATCAAGCGCAATTTCACACGAATTAGAAAACAACATTTGCTTTATCTACCGCTATAAATAGCTTCATACAGGCGCGCTGACTACAGGTGCTTCGAACTTGCACATTTTATTCTCGTATGCGCGCTTAATGCGGCCGTTTTAAGTATAGATTTATCACTACTAAAATATGCGTGTATGCAAAGTCGACCAAAAATAATTACCTAAGACAATATTTTCGCCTTATGAATAGCAGTAATCAATAAAAGGCATTGCAAACAACATTAATACAAAAATATGTCTATATTCAATTCAATCATACAGTTGACACTTCTTTCTGTAGAACCTCGAAAGAATGGGTTACTTTTAATATTTTTTAAAATAAAATTTGCATAACAATGGAAGCCGACACCAGGCGGCCACTTTTTGATTTAACAGACATCGGAAGAAGAACACTTTTTGCACGAAATAAAACACCAATAAAAAAAACGTCCGGATGTGCCTGGCCCAAAAAATCGCGAACATACAAATGTCTTTCACCGTAAAAGACGCACGTCAGACCGGGAGTCAAAAACCGACGAAAAAACAAAGGAAATTTTAAATTTAAATAAACTTAAAAAGTGGACGGAGGGTGGCCTAAATTTTCGAGTTTTTTTTAGAGTATCAATAAATCTTTTAACAATAACAATAAATTCATTGAGAATTGACATGCAAATGTACCTACTTCGCATATGCAAGTACTCAAAGCGGCATAGAGCAAGCTATAGAGTGGCAACCTATAGTTAAATTGTGTTAGGCCGGAACATTAAATTATTATTGTTTTATGTGAAACACGACATATGGCATGCGCGAGTTCAACGCAGAGGTGTAGTCCGACGGCACCCACGCGCTTTCGAATATTTACGAGGGCTGCGAGTACCATATCGGCCAGCAAGGTGTATTTAAAATAATTTTTGAAGGTCACCAGACTGTACATTGTAGGAAAGATGCAGATGGGAGTGCATTCTACACATTGGCGACCCTGTTTGTTTCTCGTAATCGCGCGTATAGTGCATAAAAATGTCGATTGGATGGAAAATTTTCACTGTTCGAGCTTCAGAAATAATTTACCGATACAAGGCCGCGTACTGCATCTACACTTAAAACTTGAACATCATATATTGAATAGATAAAATAATCAGAATTTTATTTGACATCCAACTCTAGCACTTTAAATGGTTACATGTAGGTCTTATTGGGTAAGCGAAGCACAGCGAAGCACTCGACTAGGTTAAAAAGAACTATTGGTGTCTGTCGGTCTGTTTGTCCGCACAACTCCTCCTAAACGGTTTCGCCGATTTGGATAAAATTTTGTAGGTACTTTCTATATTTCCATACCTCGCCAAACACACATTTTCAATTTTCCCAGAAGAACTGGCAAGAAACTTCACTGATTTTTTTTTCTAAATGGCTAGGCCGTTCGGACTGGAATTTTGTAGGTTCATTACATACACCAATTTTCAACTTCATAGAAGAACTGCCAAGAAACTTCTATTTTTCATCGCCCTTCACTAATATCGTGAAGTAATATCGACTGGAGCACAACTAAATTTAAAAAAAATATTAAATGATGTTACATTAGGTAAAGATGCAAAATTGATACCTATTTAAATTCAGAATACTGAAATATTCAGACCACGTGCGAAGAGGTTTATTATTGATTTATCTTAAATGTGGTGGGACAAAAGTCACGACGGGGTTGAAATATAAGATATGACATTAGTACTGACATTTAGTATGCTTTGATTGTTATAATTATAAAACCCATTTTGGAGATTTATCATGGATTATCAGCGTTATTCAACGTACCAAAATCATAGAATTTTATTTTAAACACCATCGGTTAATTATTCAAACCCAGCGAGCATATCTCCATCATTCAAATTTTCCTCGTGTTTAACAGTGCCTTATTATTTTCTCATTGGCTATTTAAAAAATAGGTGTACATTAATAAACCCAGGACAATCGAGCAGCTGAAGGTGAACATTCGAAATGAAATACGGTTGCTTACTCCTCATGCTCTGAGGAAAGTAATGAGAAGTGCTCTCGAAAGAGTCCGTCTTTGTAATGCTGTAAATGGCGGTCATTTAAGTGACGTAATATTTAAAACCTAATTGAAGAATATGCAACTGATATCAAATTAAGATTAATAAAAAATAATGAAAAATATCTGACCAGTTCCAAGTACTTCGTGACTTATTCCACACCCTGTATAATATATAACTGTATATAATATATAACTAATTATATATTATATAAAACTGAGATAGTTGATTCCTTCCTCTCTACACAGACTTCATTCTAAACAGCACACGCGCGACTCAACGCCAGTTCTGTTCAATTCAGCGCACTGACTCTTAACAAGTAAAAAGGAGTATTTTCGTTCATTCGAAATCGATGTTTTATTTTTATTTTCGAGTGCATCACCTGTAGTGAGTTGTACTTACGTGCATCTGTTATGATGTATGTACCTGCTTCGGTACTTTAGGTATATTTGTATCAAAAAATGGGTAATGCTATTTATTGTAATTTCTTTTATTTTATTTTTAATTATATTTTTTCCTTTAGGTTAGCATTATCAAACTTAGATTGAGAAATTTTATTATTACTATTATTGTTTATAAGATCTGTATTAATTGTGCTTTACAATCAGTAGTTATGTTATTTTTTTAAAACATTTAATACCAAATTTTTAACATGTATTTATAAGTTTTAATATTAAAATTTTATATGCAAGTGAGTTTTTCTAGTAATCAATAAAATAAAGTATTCCAAAACTCCATATCGCTTAGTTGGCCGTGGAACTAGGTTTGAAACGACGAAATTCACCAACGCACTCAAGTAGCTGGACCTTGTACACCGATTAACAAAGCTCAAATTTGAGTGGGCTGGATTGATTTGGAAACATTTGGTTGAGCAAGCATTAATTAAATTTTTTAAAGAAATTTAAACTAAATAAAATTAAGAAATTTGGAATTCTCTATTTTTGTATAATATATTTTTACTTACACATATACAGTCTACATAGTAGGTATAAATTAGTATATACATTGAAAGCTGCATCTAAAAAAACACATGTTCAGTAGGCGTGGTGCTCGACAATAAAAAAAACATAATGACAAGAACAGTGAACCATAATAGTTAATAATATTTTCCCATCATGGCTAGCTCTCACCTCTTATGTCACACATCGTAAATGCGAGCCTAAGATTAATAGCTCGATTCTTACGGAGTATAGTGCCATAACAGGGTACTTCTATTGTTCAGCCCGAAATATTGACATATTACCTATTTAAATTAACATAGTACGTACATAACATAATATGTAGCTATTTTCAGGTCAGATCTAGGTATCTCACCGCAATACAAAAGTAGTCTTAAAAAATTACAAAACTGAATGAAAAAATTACAAATACGACGCTTAAAATTGTGTTATTTATAAGAGCTACTTGGTAAACAAAAATCCCCAAAAGGAAATATTAAATAAAAATCAGCAGCGCTCTCAGAAAGGGTAGATGGGGGAGGTGGGGGTAAGATGTCCCCGTAATATATTTAACAAGATATGAAATTCAGAAGGCCGCCTGCAAAATATCATTTTTCTCCATTTTCCCTCCACTTCTTACACTTTTCTTCGTTTTTTCTCTGATTCTCCCCCTGTCCTCCCCCACCTACCTTCATTTATTTCAGACCATTTGCTCGCCAGCCCGTGCCTGGCGGAAATCGTACTATAGGTCAAAAATAAATTATAACGGAAGAATATTAGCGTTTTTAATTCAAGTTGAAGGGAAACCTCGCTCAATATTACGTGTTATCTACCCCGACTAAGTCTTGCTTGACACCCGATATATGTTACGCTAGTTACATTCACTTAACGGTTCGACATACATAGGTAACACGTCTCTCAAGACGGCTTGAAAAAACTGATATTTATATTCAGATATAACGTTGGATTTTTAACTAAGACTGAGATAAAGAGGACGTAGTAAAAAAAACTCAAACTCAGGCATGATTTGCCTATACTTTAACCTGGGTGTCACTAGCATCACTGGTTGGATTTGTTTTTTATTAAAAGTGCGACTCATGCCGCCGAGGCAGGGAGAGCATTCCAGAGTTTACCGGTTCTGTAGGTGAAAGATTTACAAGATAGATTGGTACGCATCCACGGTAAGTCCATCGAGTAGGGATGCAATCCCTGTCCATGCACGTGTATTGCGGAGATCTAAAGGGGATCTGTGGGATCCCGTTAAACAGCTCCTCCGAGCACTCCCCGTGGAATAAGTGATAGAGCACACTTAGGGAGCCGACATCCCTACGGAGCTGCAGTGGTTCTATATCGCGGGACACTTCGGGGTCATCCACTAGTCGCAAGGTTGCGACACTGAATCGAGTCCAACGGCGCAAGTGTTACTTGACTGAGCCATCTCACAGGTGCGTGCCGTACTCCTGGCAAGATCTAATCTGCGATTTATATAAAAGTACCCTTCGGCCCGGCATGAAGTACCGTCGCACCTTATTAAGTGCGCCCAGATTTTTAGAAGCCATCTTGGTCTTACCGTCGATATGGCCCCGGAAGTTTAGGTCATGCGAAAGTTCGACTCGAAGGACCCTAAGGTGGTCGCTTAATTTGAGCGAAGTGCTTTGGAAGGAAGAAACTGGTGTTAACGCAGTTATCTTCGCACTGAATGCTCAAACTTGTGTCTTGGAAGCGTTGAGCTCGATCAAATTACTACGTTCCCACTCAGAAATGGTTCCCACCGAGTGTCTGTTCGATAGGATGCTGAGTTTGTCTTGTAGGGCAGTTGACATTAACACATGAGACTCGGTTGAGATCAGTGATCATCATCAGCTTTCAGCTGTCCACAGCTGGACATATTCCTCTCCAATTTTTTTTAGCCCTCCCTGCACTTTTTATACCATAATCCATCGTTTGTTTCCGACGTACCTGATGTCTTCTTCATATCTGGGAGATCAGCCAGCAGAATTTTAAAACCTTATTATCGATCGATAGTATGTACCCCGTCGAGGCAGTATTCATAATGTAAAAGTTGTGACGGTATAAAGGCGGCCATTCTTCGCGATGTAATTTTCAGGTTTTTTTACGATCGCTCCTAAGTGTGTAAAGCGGAGTGTTTTTAACTTTGAGTGCATTCGGTGTTAAAATTCGCGGACGAACTTTTTCATGTCGGCGTCGAAAACAACAATCTGCGGGTTCGTTATTTATAATTTCAAAACTTTAACTTGTAGGTTATTGGGATATATTACATACAACTTGTTATATTTAGGCAGTTTTAGAGTTCCGATAAAAAAAAACGAAAACCCTATCAGTGAAGCAATTTCTGTCTGTCTGTCCGATTTCCGAAGAACTCGAGAAATACTGAAGCTACTACGCTGGAAATTGGATGGTTTACCTAAAATTCGACTCTCTAAATAAATCATCATAAATCATACAATGTCGGATAAAATATAAAAATTCGAAATGATTACAGTTATAAGATAAGGTTCGAGCATGGTTCGTGTATATTATGAATTCTGTGCATAAGCACTAATAAAACTATTGCAATAAAAGCATAGTTTATGAGTAACACGTTAAATTATAAAGTCATAAAAATTGCCAAAAATGACTGAATTCGTTTTTGTAAAGTCTAGCCGCACACATATACAAATATTAAATAAGGAAACGTTTACGGGACCCGATCACTGTATATCTACGAAGTGTATATATTATACTTTGCAGAATTTTTGCATTGTATATTATGAACTACATACACTTTCTGCTCAGAAGAACGCGGACTTATCAACATTTCTGTAACATACCGTAAAATATTTTAATTTTTATAATATAGGTTACCTACTCGTGGTATTTTTATAGACTTTTTTGGATAATTTTGCTGAGTTATTTATTTTTACTTAAAAACTTTAAACCTGAACTAACTTAGAAATTAAATACAGGTTTTATAATCCTGAATAACAGACATACATAGGTCGCAGTGGCTAGGTCTGTGGATATAAGAATAATATTCAGCGTTTTATCATAGATGCACGCGTATTAGACAAGGCATGCCTCCCTTTACTGTAGAGCGGTCTAAAATGCGGACTAAGCGCTCTAGCAGTTCTTTTATCTTCCGCATTGCCAAACTCTATAATGTACTTTTGCCCGAATTGCTTGCTTTAGTATTTGACTTGGGATTCATCAATAGAAGTAAAACAGGCGCATGTCCTGCCGCCACGGCACTTACTTACGGTACTTAAACGAATGCTTCTGGGCGTCGTCGTTGGCACAACAATCTACGCTTGCGGCGCCAAGTGTCTCGTTAATGCTTAAAAAAATATAATATTATCAGCCCAGCAGCTTGAAAGTTCGCGCGGCAACATATCATATCACTACTCAGTCTCTTGATAGTATACCTTACCGTATAGACTATAATCATTCTCGTTTTTTACAGAATACGTCAGTGAAAACCTCATGTAAATTGAATAGTACTCGAGTTATATATAAACCAATATATCTCGACGGCAACTCTAGTTACATCATTATAGTACATAATGTACACTATAGTATTTATTTAATATTATTTTATTAATTTATTTAATTATGTTCATTACCTTAGTTAAATCACTGTTAGATACCGCTACAGGTTCGAATTTTTACAATTTTTATGAGGTTGATTTTCTCCATATAAATTCGTCTTTCAGGATTTACGTTTTCCCAACCCCTAAGCGTCGTCCGATTTTTATAATTTTTTTACTGTTGTAATAAGGAGTATCTAGTCTACGTACCTGTTATTTTTTTGATTTTATATACTTAAGTAATGATTTAAAAAAGCATAATGATACTAATATTTAAAAAATTCAATGTTTTGTATGAAAAAGTAATTTGAATTTATCTCCGATATCTTATATTTTATCTAATTAAAAAAGTGACAGG
>WYDE02158975.1:0-11082 GCA_009867175.2 Adela reaumurella | reverse complement strand
TTTAATATTTAAGTAAATAGTTTATTTTAATATTATTTTAGTTTTTAGAAATAGGTTTAGTTCTTTCTTTCATTGTAAATGTGAGTTTTTTTAAATTAATAAATTTAATATCTTCTATTAAATTCAGGTCCGCCCCAATTAAAAAAAAATATTTACATCATCATCACTCGGCAACACGAATAATCCGTGTATTCAGGGTGGCTATATTCATTTGGTTGTGGTGGCCGGTACATTCCGTTGATTCTAAGTACCATTCGTCCAGCCTTTCGACCGCCTCCACGATGATCTGGAATAGCGGAGTCGTCCAGAATCTGGACGACTCCAGTTATAAGCGCGTCTATTCTGGGGATTCCGTATGTATGTTTTCAGCGCAGTGAGAACTCTCTTTTCTCTCTCTGACACGGCGGTCAGAGAGAGAACAAAAGCGCTCTCATCACTGAAAACCTAAGTCCGGCATCCCCAGAATTTAGGCCCTGGGTAATAAGTCATAAAACGTCCCACTGGCCAGGTGTCCGGGCGAGTCTTCCGCTTAACCCTGGGACTATAATTTTTGTTACAAGTCACAAACTTGAAACTGCAATCGCTGATTACAATTCCAAGTTTCCATGGTGCCCCGCTTGGAGGAGAGAGTCGAAATGGGACTTGTAACTCTTCCCAAATCTTGGCAAATCGTTTGATAGTCCATGGTTAATGTTAACATAAGCCCAATTGCAGATGCCGTGTACACCCTTACAGAATTGCATACCTATTTGAAATATATTACTTTTGGGGTTTCATACCTTATGAAAATAGTACACAAAAACCTTAAGAAATCCCTTAACGCACCGGCAAGCAAAGTGCTAAGTTGAAGAGAGATACTTCTTATTTAATATCCCGCTAGAATTCGGTCGAAACACTAAAATGAAGAAATTTAAAGATGTTTTCTGTACATTTAACCAACTTAAAACTATAAAATAAAACCACAAAGCGATCGTTAGTAAAACTGTAAAGTTGCAAATTTATCGGCAAAGGTACCAGGTAACGGATATTTATAGGAAACTTTGCAGTAGCCATTCAACCGGCAGTAATTTCGATGTAACTAACTACTGCATGGTTGCTGCACTTTAGGACTCGGTATAAGAACTATGTATGTATTATCAAGTATTGCTGGACTATATTTTTTTTTATTGATAGCGCGACATATGGCGCCGAGCCACCCAGAAGGAGACTAACGACGCCATTATGCTGGACGAATGAGATGAACCGCTCATTTTTTTCCCTGAATCACATATGGTTGACTTACATGCTCTTAATTTTCATATTCAAAAAACACATTATACAACTAATATTAAAAACTATATCTAATAAGAAAATAAACCTAACTATAAATAAAATAACCTTTAAAAAAATATCTCATTAAATCTGTGGGGGTCCAGGCTTCGCAGAAGGAGCCAAGCACGCTCGCTCCGTTACCCCTTTGAATTTTTAATTCTATGGAAATTCGCTGTATAAAGAAGACCTTGGCGCGGCGGTCGCCAGGTTAATCGGTGAAACTCTTGGCCTCCGACGAACGACCACGGACCCAAGGTCTCCACGGCGAAGGGCAGAAACTCAAAGTGGTCCCGCAGGCAGCTGTAATTGTACACCTTGAAGGCTGCAGCCTTGTTTGCCGCGGCTCCCGCAGACTTGGAAATGTTGTAATATTAATTACTTAGTATTACCTTTTATTGTACCAAGAAATAACAAGAAATAACTGAAAGCGATTGGCTAAAATAATAATTTAGCTTTAGCGATCGCCTTAAAATGCTGTCTTGAATTTGTGCCAATATCCAAGTAGGCTAGTTACACAACTTAGGCCCAACTTAGCTTTTTCTACAAAAGCGGGCTCCACTTAACTTCCATTCAGTCGTGAAGTCAGTTAATGCCATTAAAAATACACAAAGATGGTCGCCACAAACACAGCACTCTTAAAAGAGTAGAGTAATGCAACAGTGGTTTTAGTCTGGCTCTGGAGGGCGCTGCGTCATATGCGAGCGGTCATAGATTCAACTCATGCATCTCATGTGCCTTGTTGACGTGAAAATACCTTACTTTTCGGTGCTGGGAGTCTCACTTTTACGACTGTTTTCCATTACCGAATATTGATATGTTCACTTCTAATCAATTGGAATAAGCTGCTACCGTGAAGGAAACCACATCGTAAAGGACGTAATTGGAAGGATATATCCGTCCGGTTTTTGTGCCAACAATCCGAAAGCAAAGTGTTTCAAATTACCTATCTACTCTCTACCTACCGATATACGCGTACGTACTATATAGTATAGATAGTAAAGTATAGAGTACCTAGCGGGAAATAGTAAAGTAACTATCCTCAAACCCGGTACTCCCACAACTACTGACTGCATACGAACGTGCAAGAGGCTGCCCCTTTTTTTATTGAAACCGCGACATGTGGCGCCGAGCCACCCAGAAGATTACTAACGACGCCCATGGACATTCGGTTGTATGTGGAGGTTGCGAATGCCACGCCGACCTGACAGGTGCCTATTCACGCCCGTCATGAAGGACTCGAGACTGTACTTATGGGAAATATACGGGCAGGGAGAGCGTTCCACAGTTTACCGTTTCTGTAGATGAAATATCTACAAGACCGTTTGATACGCAACCGCGGAAAGTCCATAGTAAAGGGATGATATCTCTGCCCAGTATGTGTCGTTCAGAGGTGGAAAGGGAACGGCGGGATCGCGTTAAACAGCTCCTCCGAGCACTCCCCGTGGAATAAGCGATGGAGCACACTTAGGGAGCCGACATCCGTACGAAGTTGCAGTGGTGCTAGATGGCGGCGCACTTCAGGGTCTTCCACTAGTCGTACGGCGCAACGCTGTATCGAGTCCAGAGGCGCAAGTTGATATTTCGCTGAGCCATCCCACAGGTGCGAGCAGTACTCCAGGCAGAATCTAACCTGCGATTTATACAAAAGCAGCCGTTGACCCGCCGCGGCGCCGTCAAGTACCGTCGCATCTAATTAAGTACGCCCAGCTTTTTAGAAGCTAGTGAACGCCAAAAAACAATTCAGTGAATCACGCATACTTTTGAAGCCCGCCTTCACTCTTTCGACTCTCTCGCTTTCTACCATCCCCCCGTCGACTTTTCCGCAGACCCTGATATTTTACTGGAATTCAGGGAATCTCTCATATTTTGAGGCCCGCCTTCACTTTATCGATTCAAAAAATATTGTTTTATCGATTACAGCAAACTCACTCATCATAACCTATAAGTTATAAAATAGTAATTATATATACTTACATACATACACGTCACTCACGCTGAATCCCGAAAATCAGGGTAAGCAGAGCAATCGGTGTTGTGCTGCAAGTACTGCTGTAAATTACAGCACAATACCGACCACCACATTTCGCAAGGTATACGGACAATATATCAAGCAGCATGTAAGGCACGAAGACCTACCTACTGCATGAATGGGCAGAAGTACCGTGAAAAGGTGAGAGGTGGCGAGCCCGCCCTTTAGCACGGCATCTTGTCCTTATCCTTTAGTCGCCTTTTACGACATGCATGGGAAGAGATGCATTAAGGTCATTCTTTTAAGTACCGGCCCCACACGGTATATATAATTACAATAATAATAATTGGTCCCCACCCTCTTATGTCATTAAGAAAGCTGTTATGCTAAATAGAGAATGAAAGAACAGTAAAATGGGAAGCAGGGGACCGAGGAAACCTTCCGCGCTTCCCAGCAAGAAAAACAACACCGCAGGGCCATTACCTTTACTGCGTAAGTACAACAAATTGCCTTAATTACTCGTAAGGGAAATATAAAACTAGCCACATTATACTGGGGGTATATTGTCTTTTAGCTGGCTCTGTGACGTCATCGGCTGGAGGGAGGGTAATTCGGCTGGCTGGGAATTCTAACATTTGGTGCTTTTTACAGTGGCATATGCAACGTAGATGGAGCATCTTATAATCTAAATTTTTTAGTTAATTCACTTTTAATCTCGAATTACGTTCGGATGTCCTCCACTGATAATGCGCCATGTTCTAGTAGATGCACCAATCAAAGAATACCAAGTAGTAGGAGTACCGTGCCAAGGTGAGAGGTGGCGAGCCTGTCGCTCTTTGGCATGGTATCTATTCTTATCCCTTAGTCGCCTTTTACGACATGCATGGGAAGAGATGCAGTGGCGTCATTCTTATAAGTACCGGCCCCACACGGTACTGAATAATATCTTGAAAAGTCGGGTGATTAGTTCCACTGCAGGAATGGGTCAATAATACCGTTCTGGTTCCTATTACACCAAAGTATCTATGGCAGTGAATCTTGGGTATGGCAGAGGCGACATGAAAGTAAAATAAATGCAGTTGAAATAAGGTCATTGCGAAAAATATGAGGAGAACTTTTGAAAAATAGAATGAAGAATAAATGTGTAAGAGAAACATGTAGATTGAAGGAGCATATAGCGAAAAGTATAGAGAATGGTTTGCTTAGATGGTTAATATATGAAGCGATTATGGAAGGGTCTAACGGGGCCGCACTAGACCAAATAGGTAAACTTCTACGGAAAGGAAAAGTTGGCAGCACCCGTAACCGAAGAGCATGTATGAAGCGATGTATGACAGTGGAGGAAGCAAAGTATGTGTGTCAGGAACGTATCACATGGCGCTCCATTGTCTATGCCTACCGGGGAAGAGATGTGATGGTATGTATGTATGAACACACGAATTCTGAGAACGCACGCAAGACAGGTCTAGCTCGAACAGGAAAGGTCCCATTTCAAATGGAACATTCTAAATCTTAGCGAAGTCAGACGACGCGACGAAGAAACTGAAATACTAAACTCTGGAAATTAGGCCTACTTCAGAGAAGATCCCTGAAAACGGATACTGATGACGAGTTTGAGCGGTTCCACGATTACGTCACGAAAGCTTTAGTAGAGAATTAAGTCCACTTCCAGTACGTGAAGTAAACGAATTTGGTCGTGTACAGAACCCACGCGGCCAGATGCTAGTGATCTCGAGTACAAGCGTCTCCATATCAAAACATGTCTCGCAAGAAAGAGAATTGCCAAAGGCCTTTTGCCAGCCTGGAGAAGTGCTCGCAAAACGAGGTAGACCATATCTAAGGCATGAGGACTTCCATATGGTCTATCTCGTTAAGCGCTGAGAAAGGACAGAAAATTATTCAGACGCTTCCGTCCGAAACTATATGGACTCTTCCAGCGACCTCCTTCTATAGTGTGGCACGTTAAAGTAAACCTGTCGATGGAGCCAACAGTTCACAAACAGCCAGCCAAGCTTAACATACTGGACGAGGTAGCTGAAGACTACAAAATTAAACTCACGGATGCCCTAAGTCCTGAGCCGCTTGATGAGAATATCGACATCGAACCGTCTATCGTGTCACTCGAGGGCACTGGATTGAATCACTTCAGTACAATTGGACAGATCAAGTTATATGAGAATAGGGTGACGTTCCTCGAAAACCGATGGAATGTGCACCACCTCGTAATATTATATCCTTGTCATTCCTTCATCCTTCTGTTACGTTACAGCCAGATTGTAGAACTGAAGTAGCTGAGATCCAGAGCCCTAAACTAACATTCAAGTTATATTGCCTGACTCCATAAATACATGAATTTCTTACGGATTCGCTTTGTTATTATTTCTTAGGGAACTTCTAGCGATTGCGCAGCTGTAGAGATTAATTTAGATTTGAATGGCTTGACTATAGAAGTTGTTGGGTGAATGTTTACTAGACGAACTTGGCCGTTTCAGACGTAGACAAGGCACGTACTGCCCCGCGCCTACTCCGCCGCCGCCTCCCGCCCCAGGGCTCAGCTGTCGACACACGCTTAATATCGTCGGGACGTGACTGCGAAGATAGTCACGGGATAGGTAGGAGTGTAAAGGCTCATCCACACTCTCGCTTTTTGGTGAAGTCTTTGTCAGAACTAAGTTGAAACGCCCTTGACGTCGCAGTGTTGGCTGTCGTTCGCCGCACACCAACGAACGGTGTCAATTTATGTTCCGTACTCGTGATTTCTGTACAAAAGTTATGACAAAACGTTCAGGAAGTTCGGTATCATTCGGCTGCCACCGCCGCCGTGCTGAATGGGACCACGAGGTAGACCTATTTCTCGTGGTCCCATTATTTTGTTCCAATAATGGGACCACGAGTTAGGCCTATTTCTCGAGGTCGCATTATTTTGTTTCATTAATGGAAACACGACGTTGACCTATACCTGGTGGTCTCATTATTTTGTTCCAATAATGGGACCACGAGTTAGACCTGTTTCTCGTGGTCCAATTATTTTGTTTCATTAATGAAACCACGACGTAGACCTTTATTTCGTGGTCCCATTAATTTGTTTCATTGATGGGACCACGAGGTAGACCTATTTCTCGTTGTCCCATTGCGGTTTATCTACATACGTATGCGTAAAAAAAATATTCTCCAGAAAAACTCACCGACACCCTTAAATCGAAGTATTGGTGATTAACGCCTTCATCTTATTTTCTTAAAAGCCTTACAGTTTGAGCCCTGGCTCGCTCATACCAATAACATTTTACGGGTCTAGCTTCACACTAAGGATAATCTTAATTCAAGCTTTACATTTGCCAGGTTTTCGTATTAACTTGCTAACCCGAACCGCTGCCCGGAGTTCGAATGTCACTCCGTGTGAAGTATGAGCTCAGGATACCATCAAAATGAAGATTTTGAGTCGCGTGAAAGCATAGATATATATATTATCTATGCGTGAAAGCAGCTCAAATGGCCGAAACAACCGAACGCCCGCAAGCAAACATTGCCCAGTCCGATATATGCCGCTGGTATACGTGAGTTCACCTTCATAGTAATTATATATAGACTTTTCTGCTTAGCAGAAGGCGGACTTATTGCAGGAAACAATCTCTTCTAGTCAACCTTTATACACTTCAACAAATTCGTATTTTTAGTGTATAGGTTTCCTGTAATTTTACACACAAACTTTACCCAAGATTTTAAAATCTGGAAAAATTGTAGGCATACGAGGTATCGAACCCTCGACCTCTCGAGTAAGAGACGTGCGCTCACCAAGCCGCTATAGGCTACTCCGCAACTACATAATGCAATTACATATGCCTCTCGATAATTTTCTAGTAAATTTATTTAGTTATTTTCGGTTGTGGTTGCACTAGGGTAAAAAGTAAAAACGCAAATAAAAAGACTAATTTAGCAAAGGAAACCCAGAATTTCACTAGAAAACTATAGACCTAATTTCTCGCAATTACTCCGTCAAAATTGGTTTTGTACTGCATTATTTCATGAGGTCTAAAAAAAAATTACCACGGCAAATTTAACCTGCTAACATCCATATCGGGGCTACGAATGTCGTACCTATTTACATTTCAATTTGTTGGACACACTATCCCGGCTATGTGCAATCTTCCGTCCTCATGTGTAAAATATTTATTTCAATGTTCACAGTGCCGATGTTTAAATCATCTTTTTATGAGTGCATTTATTTTGGGAATGTTATAGCAAGCATGTCAATTTAGTTAGACACAGACGCAATGAAACAATGACACCCGACTCAAAATCGGGACAGGCGTTATTGAGTATATAATTAATATTAATTAATTAATTAATATAATATTAATACTAATTCTTACACACGTACACACACATTATTTTCTAATAATAAACTACTACCTACGCCTTATTAAATCTAGTAATAATGTACAATTGGTGGCAAAGCTGAAATGGAAGTGGGCTGGACACGGGAGCCGCAGAGATGACGGCCGTTGGAGCACGCCCGTCCTACACTGGCGACCAAGGACAGGTAGGCGAAGTGTGGAAAGACCACCCGCTAGGTGGGACAACGACATCAGGCACGTCGCGGGCAAACGATGGATTCGTGTTATCCGTGAGAGGCGTATGTCCAGCAGTGGACGGTTAAACGCTGATGATGATGAATTTTGCGAAAGCTACTTGTCTCACTTCGCGCGAGCAATCCATTTTTTTTATTTTCATGTAAATAATATTCATAATAAAAACATAAAGCTCTACATATGACTAACGCACAGGCGTAGCACGGAGGAACTTACGGTTACTCTGATTTTTACGCTAACTGCAAATACCATGTCGGTCGGCCGGGCGCAGCATGATATCTTGTCTGAAGTACCCATGTTGTACGTTGACGTTGACGAATGTAATTTGAAAAGTAATACATTCCATAGTTTGACGACACTCTCATTATGAATCTGTGATCAGCGTCGTTGGCTCAGTGGTTGCGGTATTCTGTATTCGATTACCGAAATTAAGTAATGCTGAGCGCGGTCAGGACTTGGATGGGTGACCGCTTGACCGTTGACGCTGATCGTGGTTCGGATTCCACGTTAAACTGTAGGTTCATTCCCTCTCCTTAAATGGTGGTAGGGTAAAAAGCGTCTCCTTAAACCCGCCTGGGTTGGTACCACCACACTGAATGAAGGTCGGTTGAAGCGGCTATGAAACATAGTTCGTGTTTTCTGTCCAATTCAGTGTAGCCGGCTGGAATTGAGGAAAGTGCTGACATGGCACCACCTACATAACTCACCAACGTGTTTACTCTGACATCACTGGTACCAGAAGAACTGGTGCATTAGGTGATGTAGCCATCAGTGTCAGTTTCCATAAAAAAAACTCATATACACGTTGTGGTCCTTCAAACACCATGTGAATATGACATGGCTTTCGCAGCCCCCGTAAATTTTCAAATGCTCTTGGAAGCCATCGGGCTACACCTCTGCGTTAGCCTGGCTTGTGCCATGTGTCCCATAAATTAACAGAAGGCCATGCCTGCTCTATGTCAACGTTCTTCTATAGTTCCAGGTCGTGTTAATCCCATAACCAGACGGAACTTTACAAACAGAGTAGTGCAGATTGAATTTGAAATGGGGACATGAAAGGTGATTGCTAACAAACTCCGGCACAATCCAACATCGGAGATTTCAATTACATAGGCGGCCGGGCGGAATATGGTCGCCGGCCAGGCGCGGATCCACTCATGTTACCGGTGCTATTTGCAGTCGGGTAGCTGCGAATTAGACGTCTAAATTCTATTCGCACTTCGCTCGCAGTTGCCTATTTGTACATGTTGAAATTATCTTTTAGAATGAATGGCAATGCAATATATATAACATATTTTTTATAACATATTACCTATACACTACAACAATATTGTACAGGTTTCCTCACGGTTTTTTCCTACACCGGGGTGCATTGTCATTTTGCACACAAATTTTAATCGAGATTTTAAAATCCGAAAAAATTGTGCGCTTACCAGGCATCGAATCCACGACCTCTCGAGTAATAGGCGTGCGCTAACCAACTAGGCTACTCCGCAACCCTATGGTTTTGTTATTCGCCTATCTACGCAGTATTGCAGCATGTAATTATTTTCGTGATACTTACTCCACTCAAAGGAAAGGCATTTTCTCATTCTTATAGCATGCGAATCAGTGTAAGTATGTGTATCAGCGGATCCGCGCCTGTTTGGACGACCGTCATTTGAAGCTGCTACTATTTTTCCAGATCAGAGAATAATACCTAGATATTGCACAATGCTAGCTTACTATGGGAGCCCGTTGTGTCGTCATCTGTCCACACAAATATGCATTCGTCAATCGCGCTTTCTCTCTACACTTTCGACGTTTCGTGACTTATATATGTAAACGTAGTCAGTAATTAATATTCATGAAGTACCCATGAAAAACGTAAATGTTTTTGTTTAATAAAATATTACCTTTAATATATTTTACTTAAGCAAAAGGTTACCGATGCCCACTATGGAAATATTAATTTCTAGTTCTCCGATTTTTGTTTTGTTATGTTGTTCGTTATGTTAAATATTGTTTTAAAATTATCTAACGGTCGTAAACATACTCGTAGAATGTGACAAGTCAAAGATTTAAGAAAGATGTTAAAGATTTACTTTTCGAGGTAAACTGGTGATTCCCCAATGCCGCGCGCCCGTTCAACGGCACCGCCAACGAATGTTCATTAGGATACGATGTCCGTACCGTGAAATGAGAATAAACTGGCACCCATATTGTGCATGCACCGGGGCAGATAGTTAGCGTGTTTCGGGGTTTTTTTTTTTTGTTTTTCTAAATGTAAAGGAACCCTGATATATTGTTCGAAATATAAGTCTTAATAATAATTTTATTTTCCCATTATGTATGGCTCACCAAAGCGCAATGCTGTTTAGTCCAACTATTCAATTATTTCCTATGTCCTTTCTGTCCTAATTTGTAAAATACTTTGGCCGCTTTCTCAAAACACGAGCTCATATTACGGGGCGCTGTTTTTTAATCAATATTTGTATTTAAGTTTCCGCTTTAAATAAAATTGTATTTGTTAGCGAAGTGCATTGTGATATTGTGTTTGGCTCAGCTTCAACAATTCTCCCCCAACGACAGGGTACTGAAACGAGCTGAAACCGCAAATGGTGCGGTTGTTTTCGGAGTTTCAGCGCGGCTGTAGCGCGGTTCGACGTCTGCTGGCGTCTGGTTGACGGCGGCAGCGGGTGAAGGGGTGCGGCATGACGAAGCGCGGGTTGGAGGGTTGAAGCAGGGCCACGACACGCGTCTCTTTACAGCTCAAGATCAAGAGCGGGAGTTGAGCGTTTTCGTAGCGATCAGTTAATAAAAATAATAAACATTTTAAAATGATATCATTATTTACGAAGATAAGTATAATTTTGTGGCAGGGGATTTCGGGGACTTTGTCTTACTTGGTCGGTTTGAAAGTGGTGACAAAACATTATACACAAAAAATAACACACGATTTAGCGATAAGTCATAACACGCTCAAAGTTTAAAAATGTCCGTAGATGCAGAATGTTTGCGCAATTATTGGCTGAGCGAAGTAAAGCCTAGTACTCGACAAGAGTGAAGAAACTAGTTTTTTTTTTATGGAAACTGACACGGATGGTTACTTCACCTAATGCACCAGTTCTTCTGGTACCGGTGATGTCAGCCTTACCACCTTGGTGAGTTATGTAGGTGGTGCCATGTCAGCACTTCCCTCAATTCCAGCCGGCTACACTGAACTGGACGGAA